>JBBPBX010016184.1:35661-48473 GCA_038048925.1 Garcialebias charrua | reverse complement strand
TACACCGTTCCGTCTTTAAAAAAATACACATTTAGAAGTTTAGCTCAGATAAAACCCCAGCTGGTGCTCGCGCTACAGCCAAACATCTTTATGAAGCCGTTACCAGCCCACAGAGTTGGAGGGTATATGCAGCCGTAAACACTAACAGTACAGCTAAACCTTTTTTAAACTTTCTCCCTATAATTAATTCAGCGTTTTCAACATTCCTGAGTTTCACACAAAATGGATGACTGGCCAGGTTTACGCACTAAAAGGACCTTATTAGGAGCAATAAAAATATTCTGGTTAGGGTTTGTAAAAAACCTGATCTGGGATAAAACACATTAATTCTGACCAGTATGGAGGAGCTAAGTTATGTTTTGTTTGTTGCCAAGGTGAACAGACCTGTAGGTGTAACTAATGGTCCGATGTTCGTTTATCTCACATTAAGCAGCGAACCTCCATTGTTCGTTTACTGGGATGTTGTGTGATTCTTGTTTAATTTCTCCCTAAAAGCCGCAAAATAAAATTCATGTTCTGTAAACGGCTTTACAAACCATCGGAGGGAAAAACTAAACCTGCTGATGTGTGGTTAAATAAAAAAAAGATTTGCAACAAGTCCAAAAGAACAGCACGAGAGTGAAAGGTTTGAGTTTCTTCAGAATGTTTTTGCATTCAAACTACTTACAATAGAATTAGAATCATTTTAGCTGTTCATTTATCAAAACGATCGGCTCATTCAGGAAATTGGTACTCTGCCAGAATATTTTTACACATCTGCATCTTTTTAATTCCTTAAAAAGAATGTTCGCTTTAAAATCTGCTTCAGCTACTGGCTTAATTTTAACTACTTTCGTTTTCATTTTAGCTACTGTTTCACTCATTTATTTTTCTACCTTTTGGCTACTGTTATGTTAACGTTAGCATTTTTATTATTTTACTAATTTTAGCTTTAGCATTTGTTTCACTCATTTTAGCTTTATTGTTTGTAAACCAAAACTTGGTTTGGCTACTTTTATCTTTTAGCTACTGATTTATTTACAGTTGTCTTAGTGCTAGAATTTTGGTTTTAAAATTGGTTTATCTAGTTTTAGATTTAGCATTTAATTAGCTAATTTTATGTAGTTAGCATCTGTTTAGCTACTTTCAACTACAGTATCTGTTTGGCTAATTTTACCTTTTAGCTACTGTTAAATGTTTAGTTACTATAGTGGTACTATCTTTTTGCGACATACTTGTTTTGCTAGTTTTAGCTTTAGCATATAATTAGCTAATTTAAACTATAGTTTAGCTTTTTTTGGTTTGCTTTTGATTTGCTACTTTTATCTTTAGCATCTGTTTAGCTACTTAGCTACAGTTTTGCTAATATTGGCAATTGTTTTGCTCATTTTAGCTTCTGTTTTAGGTATAATTTTGCTGATTTAAGCTGTAGTTTTAAAGCTACAGTTTTGTTTTAAAATTGGGTTTTGCCAACTTTGCCAACCTGTAGCATTTGTTTTGTTAATGTTAGCTCTTCTTAATATTTTGCTCTAAGTATCGTATTGCTACTTTTAGCTAATGTTCTGCTCCTTATGAGCATCCTGTGAGGATCCACAACTTCTCCTCCTCCACCATAACCCTCAGCACTGGCTACCCTCAGGGCTGTGTGTTGAGCCCCCTCCTGTTCTCTCTGCTCACATATGACTACGCACCTACCCATCCAGGCTGTCGCATTGTAAAGTTTGCAGATGACAGCGGTGGTGGGATGCATCACAAACAATGATGAGTCCAGCTACAGGCAAGAGGTGGAACACCTGGAGAGCTGGTGCAAAGAGAATAACCTTCACATGAATGTGAAGAAGACAAAGATGGTTGTGGATTTCAGAAGGAGGCAACACAAGCCGTTTTCGCATTGGCCAGCCCTCAATGGCCCGGAGCTCCCCTGGGTGTCTCTGGGCCACCCGCGTTCATTACGCATTTGCCGCAAAGCCGCCTTGAAGTGGGTGGGCAGTTCTCTGGAAGTGGGTGGGGTGCTCTCTTCACGTGGGTGGAGTGTTCGTGTTTTAAGAGAGGAGACTCGGCAAAAAAAAAATTGTTAGCTGGATATATATATATTAGTGTTTCTGCGTTTAATTTTTGTTAATAACTGATCACAAATCAGCTTATGTTACAACGTAAATAACACGAAGCGCACACCCATTTCCGCCTTTCAGCGCGACCTGAATGTCATTAAACAGCATTAAACAATAACTAATATTGTCTAACTGTTGCGCGCAGCCAGGGTTTTAAAATATAACGAATAATCTCTAACTTTTACGTGCAGCTAAAATGTCAGGAGGAGTGATTGCTATATGGGCAAGTTAGACACCTGAAAAATCAGTCTGTTCGGATAGCTCAACGAGTTAATGCGTTAACGTTTTGACCGGGAGAAGTGGGTTCGCTTCCAGCCTGGGACAAAGTTATTTTACTTTTTTTTTCTCTTTATTCACATTTTCTTTTAAATAAAAAGGAGTTTGCAAACAAACTCCTTTTTATTTAAAAGAAAATGTGAATAAAGAGAAAAAAAAAGTAAAATAACTTTGTCCCAGGCTGGAAGCGAACCCACTTCTCCCGGTCAAAACGATAACGCATTAACTCGTTGAGCTATCCGAACAGACTGAATTTTCAGGTGTCCAACTTGCCCATATAGCAATCACTCCTCCTGACATTTTAGCTGCACGTAAAAGTTAGAGATTATTCGTTATATTTTAAAACCCTGGCTGCGCGCAACAGTTAGACAATATTAGTTATTGTTTAATGCTGTTTAATGACATTCAGGTCGCGCTGAAAGGCGGAAATGGGTGTGCGCTTCGTGTTATTTACGTTGTAACATAAGCTGATTTGTGATCAGTTATTAACAAAAATTTAACTCAGAAACACTAATTCAGCTAACAATTGTTTTAGGGGTTTCTCGTTTCTGTAGTTAAATTTGAATGAAATTCAACCCTCGCGCTGAGGTTGTTTGAATGAGTCCCGCCCCTGCTGCAAACAACGAATCAAATGAGAGCTGAAACTAGCCCTGTCGGGCTCGGCCCGATAAGAACCACGGTGAAGATGGTTCCAGAACAAGGGTGGATCCCGGGCGGAAAAGGTAAATGCGAAGACGCCGAACCCGGGTTAGAAGCTGGGAGAGCCGGGGAGGGCCGGCCAATGCGTAAGCGGCTACACATACCCCGCCTCTGAACATAAGAGGATCTGTGGTGGAAGTGGTCTCCAGCTACAAGTACTTGGGTGTACACCTGAACAACAACCTCAGCTGGAGCAACAACACCACCAGCCTGATCAAGAAAGGTCATCAGAGACTCTACTTCCTCAGACGGCTGAGACGAGCTGGTCTGAGAAGCTCAGTCCTCACCTCCTTCTACAGGTGTGCAGTGGAGAGCATCCTGTGCTCCAGCATCAACGTGTGGCATGGAGGCTGCACAGCTGCAGAAAGAAAAGCTTTGCAGAGAGTGGTGAAGGCTGCACAGAAGTCTGTTGGAGTCAGTCTCCCCACCATCACAGACATCTACACCTCCAGATGCAGGAAGAGAGCCACCTGCATCATGAAGGACCTCACTCACCCAGCACACACACACCTTTTGCCCCACTCCCCTCAGGAAGGAGGCTGAGGAGCATCAAGTGTAGAACCACTAGAGGCTGAGGAACAGCTTCTACCCTGAAGCTGTTAGACTCATGAATCCCTAACTAGGATATGGTAATCACGAAGAAAAAAATCCCTGTAAAGCCACTTTAATTGGTGATATGTGACTTATCTGTGTTGCTGATTATCAATGCTGCTGATCTCGTGCTGCTGATTATGTCATGCTCCTGTATTCATTCATATCTGCTCACCACAGACTCATGTTCAGGCTGCTGCTGTTACGCCATATTGTTTTACATTATTAGTGTTTATATCTGATTTTTTTTGGCGTGACCATTTGGCGTTCATTTAGTGTATTTCATAGTGTTTCTTTTTATACTTTATATTTTTGCTATTTTTGGGTGTAACAGGGACATTGAGTACACAATTTCGTTCCACATCATAAACGTGATGTGAATGACAATAAACTTGACTTCAACTTGAACTTTTTTTTATTACAGATGAGCTACTTTTAGCAACTTTTTTTTATTGTAACGGTTTTACTCATTTTAGCTTTGGCATCTGTTTTGCTACTTGGCAACAGTTATGCAACTTTTGGCTAAAATATTGCTTATTTTCGCATATTTTTATTAGTTTGACCTTTTAGCAGTAATATTTATTTAACTTTTGGTTACTTTTTACATCAGTTTTGTTTTTTTAGCTTTACAATCTGTTTTATTCCTGCTAACTAGTGTTTTAGCTACAGTTTGTTTAATTTTATACATAAGTTTCTGCTTCTTCATTAAATCCCAACAGTCATTCATCACGTAGCGTTCACTCAAAAAAAAAAACCTCCTGGTTATAAATGAGTATTTTTTTTATGTTATGAACTCGTCAACAGACATTTCTCAGGGTCCGAGTCATATTTGGCTACAAAACACCAACAATACAAACTGTTCACGGTAAATATTTTTATAAGAACAGGAAGGAAGGTTTTTAAAAAAGTAATAAAACTCTTGAAAACTCGCTACAACCGGAGCGAAACTCCCAGCAGATCGGTCTGAGACGAGGCCAAACAGCCGTCAGAGACGACCAGAGTTACGACCGACTGCGTGATTTTAAAAACCTTACGACTTGCTCAGGACTCGAGCGCCGGAAAAGTCATGTGGGGACGTTCAGAGAGCTGAAATATTTCAGATGAGAAATTGAAAGCAGCTGCAAATCAGCCGTGGCTCGGCTCGTTCAGACACAAAAGACGAAGCGAGGAAGGATCGGAGGTATTTTCTCATTTTTGACGCTTTGATTTCTGCAGGAAGGCTCAGTTAAAAGGAAATAATTCCTTCACGAAGCCACGGCGAGTGACGCAGGAGCCGGTGGAATGCCTGTCACCCGCCCAGGCCACAGGTTTAGACCACCCTTTAAGGTCGGGGACGTTAAATCTTTAAAAAATACAGTTTTGTACAGTTATGATGCTCAGATGTTGTGTTTAGGGATGCACCGATCCAGATTTCTCACTGCCGATCCGATACCGATACTTAAAACCTGGGTATCGGCCAATACCGATACTTTCCCGATCCGATACTGTTCAGGTATGTGAATCTGTATAATGAAATTTTTAAACTGAGACTATTCATTTTGACATTGTGTGAGATGTACCCAATGAAGACACTTTTGAGCCTTACAACAGGAAACTCACACTCACAAACTTTAACAGCACACAAGAGGCAAGTCTATACCACACACGTCCTTCTCACTCATGGTTCAGCTGGGAAAACTAAAAAAACGCTAAGCATGATGGGAAAGACAACAAAATCCACTCCCTTAGTGGTTAATGGGGTGGATTTTGTTGTCTTTCCCATCATGCTTAGCGTTTTTTTTAGTTTTCCAGCTCCACCTAAAGCTGGAAAACTAAAAAACTGCTAAGCATTATGGGAAAGACAACAAAATCCACTCTCTTAGTGGTTAAGGGGAGTGGATTTTGTTGTCTTTCCCATTATGCTTAGCGTTTTTTTAGTTTTTCCAGCTGAACCATGAGTGAGAAGGACATGTGTGTGGTATAGACTTGCCTCTTGTGTGTTAAAGTTTGTGAGTTTCCTGCTGTAAGGCTTAAGAGTGTCTTCATTGGGTTTAACTCATACAATGTTAAGACGGCAGTCACAGAATGTGATGGAAAACAAGTGCTCTTTGAAGCTGGATCGGAAATATCGGCAGGTTGGATCCGATACTTAAATTATGCTGGTATCGGATACAATACCGATACTGGATCGGATCTGCCCCATCCCTAGTTGTGTTGCAAACAAGAGAGTAGCAGCGGCGGCAGCCATCTTCGTTTGGGTTTACTGGAAAAGTTCCTGAGCTGTAGATTTCCATGAGTTTCCTTCAAACACGTCCACTGGTTCCTGAGATATTTTACTAACAGTACATGCAAACACTCAAAACGTGAGCAAAAACATCGTCGCCTGCCTTCGCCTTTAGTTGGCAGGCAACAAAAAGATAACTAAAACCACACCGACTTGCTTTCGGGTGCCAAAGTCTCTCTGCTGACCTCCTGTCCTCCCCCCGTGTCTCCCTCTGTCGTCCCGTCTCCGTCTAGAGGAGGACGGGAACCTCCTTCCTGCCTTTGCTCTTACCATGAACAGGGGAGATGATGCACCTGCGTGTCAACTGCACTAAACGTCTCCCTGACGGGCAAACAGCAGGAAGTATGTTCCTCTTCTTGTTTTATTCCAGACTAGAGACATATTTCAGTCAGGCAGGACAAGGACAGCCCTCAGGGAGGAACCTGAGAACAGGAACTGTGTTTCTGTTCGACTGTTAGCAAAACATCTCAAGAACCAGAAGACGGACCTTAACAAAATGTTCAGGAAATAACCACTGGATGTACGACTACAACTGATTACCTGCTGGAGCCAACCCAATCCAAGATGGCTGCCACAGCTAATCAAAATCAGGAAACACAAAAAGGCTGTGACTCGGTCCACTTCACAGATACTGAGCTGTAAGTTGGTGTGGTAGCAGCCGAGACTCACTCGGAAAAAATACTCCAAGTGTTCCTTTTTTTAAGAGATCTTCACATAAAACTTCAGCATTAAATGTTGGGAGTAACCCTGGTTACTATCTGGTAAATATCTCAAGAACTAGTGAAATTTTGATAAAGCTACAACTCATTAGCTTTTAGAGTCAATCCAGTTAACAACAGACACCACGGCTAATCGATCGTACGCAACACAAAAATGGCTGAAACGGGTAAATCTACAATTACAGAGCTAGAATTTCACGTGGTAGTAGCTGAGAATCACCCACACCGACTTCAAGGGCTAAAAGATGAAAACAGCTAAAACTCATCATTTGTCAACATTAGGTGATCTTAGTGGTAAATATAACGGCTCTGTGTGCGTGCGTTTTTGTTTCAGGTTGCCTTGTAGGGACCAATTCTACAAAAAAAATCATGCATTGTGGGAACCAACTGCTCTTTATGGAGACCAAAGCCACGTCCCCATAAGGAGAAGTCTCATTGGGGGATTAGGTTTAGGACTAAGGTGTGAATTGCAGACAGGTTAGGGTTGGGTATGTACTAGTAATGGTTAAGTTTAGGGTAAGGTCAGGGTTAAACTAAAGAAAATGAATAGAAGTCAATGCAAAGTCCCCAAAAAGTACGTTTACAAGAACATGTGTTTGTGTGTGTGTGTGTGTTTGTTGATGCTGGGCTGCTCGTGAGTCACGTGGAGGAACAAATCATCCTGGAGCTGGGATCCATTATTACCACAGAGACCTGGAGCCAAAGTCAACCCTCAGCTCTGCTTCTCTCCCTCCGACTGCAGTCGTTTTACAAGTGAAAGTAGTGGAACATTTTTTTTCCTCTTCTTCTCTCTAAGCTGGAAAGACTTAAACATTTTTATGGTCAGAGAGGAGAGAGACAGAACCAAGACTCCTCTGGAAGCGGGAATGTTTGTCGCCCGCCGCTAACGATTGCATTTCTGCCTCGCAGAAAAACTCACGAACCACTGGATGGATTTTAATTAAACTCTCAGGAAACAATCATCAGATGAACATCTACAGCTGATTACATTTTAGGTGTCATCAAATCCAAGATGGCTGCCACAGCTAATCCACATTAGCCTACAAAAAAGAAAAATGCTACACCTCAATGAGCTAAAATTTGGAGTGGTATCTAAGAGTCATCCTAAACACCCGCTTAAAACACCAGCAGATCAAGTAAGATGGTGGGCAACATGTGGCCCGGGGGCCAAAAGTGGCCCTTGAACAATCTCCATCTGGCCCCCAATATCTCTAATTGAAAAAAAAAACTTTTTAATAGGGTAATGTAAATGTGCATTTTATTAATAAAATTAAGCAAATTGGGGGGTTAAAAAAAAAAACATAAAAATATTTTGGATTATGACCAAGTCATTTTTCCAGAACTACACTGAGCTTTGCAGACTCTAAAAAACAAACGTATAACTTTTTTGTTGTTATTGTTTTGCATCTTTAAGCTAAAAATATATATCATCACAAGAGCCAGCTTTCAAAAAGTATGTTTGGGATGTCAGGGTGGTATGGCAATCTTTCTGTGCAACTTAAATCTAAACTTCATCGTATGGTACAAACTGCAATGAAAGTGATAGGAAGAACTGATAACTTCTCCCTGCAGTCTATCTATGATGAGTCTGTCCTCAGACTAGCACGGAGGGTACTGTCTGACCCCGCTCACATCCTGAACTCACAATACGAACTGTTACCATCTGGCAAACGGTTTAGAGTCCCTGCTTTTAGACTTAACCGATTTAAAAATTCTTTTATCCCCACATCGATCAGATTGTTAAATAAAGTAGGTATATAGTAAGTTTTCCATGATGCTGCTGATGCTCTGGTCTGATTGTTGTTTCATTTACTGCTGGATGTATGTGGGAATGTGCAAAATGTGTTTTTATTGAGCATTGAATGGTCTTATTGAGCAATGTGTGTTTTTAAAAGCAATGTGTTTTTAACTGAGCAATAGGTTTTTATTTTATATGCTTTTAAATTGTTTTGTGTTCATGTGACTGTATTGTTGGTAGAAGTGTTGTTTGGCGTACGATGTCCAAGACAAATTTCCCCTTGGGGACAATAAAGTATATATCTATCTACAGTATCTATCTATCTTTCAAAAAGTATGTGAAGAGTATCGGGAACAAGAAAAAGGTGGAAAAATCAGTTTTACAGATTTTGGGTTTTCAATAAAATTCAGTGTCCATTTCTCTTTGCAGCCGTTCGATTGGTTTTCCTGATTTTGGCTCTTTGGAGAACAACGTTGCTATATCTCACTAAATCAGGGCTATTTAGCTAAACTGCTCAGGGGGACACAGTTAAGGCTGGAGTAGAGCTGAGCGTCCTGCCTGTACGCCGCTCTACGCGCGCATTCTGTGCGCACGCGTTCGCTGGCACAGCTCTGCTTTCAGTTCTCATTAGGGGTGTAACGATACACAAAACTCTCGAGACGAGACGAGATTTTAATGTTAGTTCAAGAAAACTTCAAAGATCGGTTTTATGCCGCAAAAAGGCTTTTATTCTGTTTTAACATGTATTACAAACTCAACTGATGTCTTCATTTTACTGATTGAATCTCCTTAGACCTTAGAACGTTCAACTTTGTTAAAAAAAATAGATATTCACGCAGGACTTTCCAAAAATTGAACATAAATATCCGCATCAGCACTGAATCTGCAGCCGTCACTCACCAGTGTTGCCAGATTGGGCGGTTCACCGCGATTTTCCTTCTGACTTTTGCGGGTAAAGAGTGCTTTGGGTGGGTGGGACTCTATCTGGCAACACCGGTCACACCGGTGTTTACACGCGTGTCTTTACATTCGGGGCAGCGTCTGCGGCACCGGGACCCTCCATCAGTAGTTGGGGCGTCTTCTATAGCAACTTCATCCGGCGAAGCCATGCTGTCCGTGACGCTGACTTGCTAGGGGCTCTGCTAGCATTAGCATTAGCGACTCGCGAGACAACGTTACCTCTCAACGAGAGATATCGCGGGAGTTTAATATCGCGAGATCTCGTACAACGAGATCTCGTTACACCCCTAGTTCTCATGTTAAATGCTCGCGTTTTCGCTCCAAATCCTTGTTGTGATTTGAGCCGCTGCGCGCAGAGGGGACAAACTGAGGTCGCTAATTGGTCACTTGCTGACACGCCTACTGAAATGATTGACAGCTCGAGCAGGACAACCAGCTGGCTTGAGCTGCGGTCGCTCGGCTGCAGCCGCTGCGATCTTTCTAACTTTATATGTTAATAAAAACTTTTTTTTTTTTTTTTTTTCTTCTTTCGGCTTTATTCCCTGCGTTAGGGGTCGCCACAGCGAACTGGTCGCACGAAGATTTGGCAGTTGTTTTTACGCCGGATGCCCTTCCTGACACAACCACAGACCACCGAGCAACCACAGCCCTCTGTGTGGAGCAGAGAGCTGATATCTAGGGTTCCCGGGGGAGCAGATGGTGGGGGTTAAGGGCCTTGCTCAAGGGCCCAGAGTGGGGCAGATGAGGGTGGATACAAGTGTGACCGCTTCACTTATCCCACCCACATCTTTGATGTTGTCGGTACCGGGGCTTGAACCGGCGACCTTCCGATCACAAGCTCACCTTCTTAACCTTTGCGCCACCACTCCCCTAACACTTTATGTTAATAAAAACTAATAAAAAGTAAAAATAAAAACAGGGAGCACTTTTCCTGCAGCCCACAGCCCACCAGGAAATATTTAAAACCTCCCGCAGCCAGGTAGGACCTGAATTCATTCATTTCAGTCATGGAGTGAACGGAGGAAGAAGCGATTACTTGACTTTTGGCAAAAAAACAAAACAAAAGTCCCGATCAGCGATGAAGAAGGGGAATTTAATACATTTGTGTCACATACAAAACAGTCCGGCGCCGGGGAAGTTTATGGTCAGACACCGCGCAAGCGTGCGCGGTCGTAAAAAAAGAGCTTTGCGCGTTCGTGTCCTGAGGGGCTACGCGGGGGCTACGCTTTTGCCTCAGCGTACGTACGTCGTACAGAGGCGTACAGGCAGTACGCGCAGCTCTACCGGGGGCTTTACTGCAACTAAGCGCTCAGGGGCCAGATATCCAGCAGTTATTGGTGGGCCTGATTTGGCCCCCGGGCCACCAGTTGAACAGCCCTGTTCGACATTATTTTCAGGTTCGATCTAAAAAGCTACAACTCGTCTCCCGTCAGATGCTCTTGGTGTAAAACTCTGGCGGGCGATATGCATTCTTGAAGTGCTGCAGGGTTTTTAAGCAGGCTGCGACTGTGTCTCCCTGCGCTGCGAGTCGAACCACAGATCTGTTCTTGCTTCGGCTGCTTTATCAAAGTTTGGAGCCGAGCGGCCGTAAAACCTCAGGAACTCGACATCAAAGCTCTCGCTGCGTCCTCCTGATTGCACTTGAAGAAATAGTTTTCCAAGCGGGCACAGAAACCGATAAATGTCTCCTTTTTGATCTTCTGCTTCTGGAGAGCGACGCAGAAAAGTCTTCCCTACGGAGACGACGACTATTTTAGCCGCACGTTTGGTCTCTCCGACGCCCCTTCCCCCACCGTGAGCTACACAAAGTGGCACAACAAGAGAAATGTATCTGATGTGAAAACAAACCTGATGATGCTAAACTGCAGCTAGCCTGCACGACTCTGGCCACACTCGTTTATTATTCTAACCCCAGCTCCTGCTCTGACTTCACATGAGGCAGAAAGGGAGAAAAAAAAAAACGGTCGCGGACAGTCGACCGCAGAGCCGCCAGACTTTTCTTTTAATACACACGTGCATTCCCCTCACGAACAGGCCGTGTGCAAGAATAGATCTGTGTGTTTTAACCTGTTTAGAGTGGAGCAGGGCAGGGTTACAACACCAGGACGCTTTCGTTCGCCGCAAACGACAACAAGACACAAAAATAAAAAAAAACGGCAGAAAGTTCGGACGATGGACATCTCAGAGGTGATTCTGTGGATTCTGGTTTGCTTTCGCTGAATTCGACAGGCAGTAAGACACCAAACTGTGACAAATACAAAACGCAACAATGTCCCCCTCCCTAAGTGTTTGTAGTTTTAGAGATGAGTGTTTTTCTGGACTGGAACTGAAGGAACGTTTTTGGTGCAAGATAACCATGTAGGTAGGAGCCAGGGGTCACCAGCACGGTGCCCGCGGGCACCCGGTTGCCCCCAAGGACCATTTGAGGTGCCCACGGACCTGTTTTAGAAATAGCACAACTCACTACTAAGCTGCATTTAAATGTTCATTTTTATTCAGTTGTTATTCTTTTTTTGTATTTATATATATTTTAAAATGTCTATCTTAAAAATATGTTCTTAAAAATATGTTGTTTTCAATTTACGCTTTGCTATTTACGAAGAGTTTATCAAACTGGTGCCCTTTGTATGACTCCGTACCCACGAAGTAGCTCTCAGTTTCAAAAAGGTTGGTGACCCCTGAGCTAGACTGTAGAAGAAGAGAGGCAGTTTATTTATTTTTTCTTGTCGAGGCGGCACAGAGTGAGATGACGGAGCAACTTCATCCACCACCAGCAATAACAGAGCTAGGGGTTGGCCAATGGTGGCCTTACCCATCATAGATTAATCCTCAGTCACGCTAATCATCTGAGAAAACTATATTTTAGCAAAAGAAAAACTAGAAAGCATTGATTCTTCAAATTATCTTGTTTCTTCTTCTTTCGGATGCTCCATTCTTCAGGGGTCGCCACAGCAAACTAAGTTGCACAAAGACTTGGCAATTTTTTTTTTTCACCAAATGCCTTTCCTGACGCAACCACAGCCCTCTGTGTGGAGCAGAGAGCTGCTATCTCGGATGCCCAGGGGAGCAGATGGTGGGGTTAAGGGCCTTGCTCAAGGGCTCAGAGTGGGGCAAATGAGGGTGGAGGGAGTATATATACAGGTAGTCCTCGACTTACGACGTTTCGGACTTACTTCAACGCATCTCATTAAAAAAATAAAATAATTTAAATAAATAAATAAATGTACAGTACTGTACAGTTACCAAGCACTTAGCCTATCCTAACACAGTTTTTAAAGATGAAGGAGTCAGTTGAATTGTCTCCCTCCTCCCTAGCAGGCTCCATTCACATAAAGGGAGCTAGCTCCCTTTATGTGAAAGGGAGACAATTCAACTCACTCCTTCATCTTTAAAAACTGTGTTAGGATAGGCTAAGTGCTTGGTAACTGTACAGTACTGTACATTTATTTATTTATTTAAAAAAATAACTTTTTTTT
>JBBPBX010016184.1:8599-28181 GCA_038048925.1 Garcialebias charrua | reverse complement strand
TTGCTCAAAATATATATCTTTTATCATTTAAATATGTTCGTTTTTGCAAACAAAATGATAAATCACTTTAATTTTGCTTTAAAAGTGATTTTGAACTTCAAGCCGTGTTTAATCATGGGAAATCCGATTACACGCGAACGCACCATCTGTGACGTAGTGAGAGGCAGAGCTCTGGGCTTGTCACAGTGCGCGGGTGTGAGCAGCTCCACATGAAGGTAAGTCTGATACAGCATCAGACCTAAATTAGATCCTGTTGTTTCTTGTTCCATCACCCAAACTATTTTCTGCTTCCCAAAATGAAGACAAATAACTCAAATCTTCACATAGATTGATAAATTGGTCGGGCTTTAAATTGTCCGCTATTAAAGAGACCAGAGCTCTGCCTCACACTCTGCACACTACGTCACAGATGGTGCGAAGTTCTGTGTTTATATGTTAATAAAACGTTCTAAAAAATAAAATAAAAACATGGAGCGCTGGTCCAGCACACCAAAAAATCTGCAGAGCCTCGCGCAGCCACGTTGAACCCGAGTTTAATTCGCTCGTGACAAATTCATTCATTTCCTCATTGTTTCAGTCATGGAGTCAGCGGAGGAGGAAGCGATCACTTGACTTTTGGCAAAAAAACAAAAGAAAAGTCCAGATCAGGGATGAAGAAGGGGAATTTAATACATTTGTGTCACATACAAAACAGTTTTGCATCGCTTTGCAATCCTTTGAACGAGAACGTGCGCTGGGGCTGGGACAGGCGGGGGCGTGGGTTAGGAGCGTGAGAAGTGAGAAGCTCTGTTTTTATTGGCTGGTTAACGGCGGGTCACTGTGGCTTTTTAGAAATGCTTTTAGTAACACCTGGAGAAGCAAGGGGAATATAGTTTTTTTCAGAGATTACTTGTATAACATCAGTCTGTCAGGAGATAGTGACAGAGTGAAGAAATATGTAAAAAATATTTTTAGAAAACTTACAGACTGCATTCATTCTTCTTGCTTTTAGTATTTAGCTAGTCCTTTGCTACTTTTATTCATTAGCTAGCATTTAGCTACTTTATATATCTTTGTCATTAAAACAAATAGGCCTACCAAATTAGTTGTCAACCTTTTGATGTCAAATGGTTTTAGCTAACGTTTCACTACTGCTAACTTGCGTTTTGCTTCTTTTAATTCAAAATTAGCTACTTTCAGGTTTTTATAACCTTCTTCCACTTTAGTTAGCATGTTGCTATTTTATCTCCTTTTACTTAGTGAATCACTACATTTAACTATTAGCTAGCGTTCATTGCTATTAGTTTTCAACTCAGTTTCAACTTCTTCAGTAACTTCCATTAAAGTCATTCAGAACTCTGTATTTTCACAGAAAATGCTGTTTCTGCAGCTAAACGCATCTTCTGGGAAAGATGAAATCTGTCAAACATTTGGTTCATGCCGAGCATGAAGACACGCAGAGCTCATGGAGCCATCTGTAACAACAGTTGACCTTTCTCTGGAAACTGCTGTCATCAACACTTCAGTTTATATTAATGCTCTCGCACACAAACACACAGAACCATCATCCGTATCGTATCATCCAGCTGTACATGACCTTCTTCTGCTGGCTCGCTGACCTGGCTGGCTGCTCGGGTTTTGGGTTTCAGTCTGGATCTTTTTGTCTACTCAAAAACCTCAGAGCCGCCTCTGACGTCTGAACCGTCTTGGAGATTTGATCAGTGGCGACGCGGCATCAACAAATTACAAACATAGATAACTGAGATAGACAAAAGGTGCTAAAATAATTAAGTTCAGGATTTGTTGGAGACACTTTTGTTTTTTAAATCAGACAAAAAGACAAAAAGTTTTGCATAAATCCAAAGCGGACCAAAAAGTGATGCAACAACACAAGAAAAAGTCGTGAAATTAAACTACGCACAGGTCTAAAATCAGCACTAATTCAAGTTTTACACTCAGTAAACTTCATTCGTCAGTTCAGGCGAGAAGACGGATTTGTCCTCTTCTGAGAACGAACCATTCCTCCTCTCCTTCCTTCCCATGAGCCTCAGCGGTGACGCCTGCGTCTGGCATTTCCAGAACCTTTCTGTCAACTCACCTCTTCCTTCATTCCTATAACTGCCATTAATACCGCCTGACACATCCAGAACCCCACCAAAACACTCCTTTGGTCCCGTGGGTTTTACCGTACGGAGACCAGAGGAGACTTCCTGACAGGAGGGGCATCTATCTGAACCCGTAAATCTGCCGAGGCAGGGCAGCAGAACGGACAAAAGAAAAACAAAAGCCTCCAGAGTTTCAGCCGAAGCAGCGCAGCGCTCTGTCTGAAAAGGCAAAACAGGAAGGCCTGTGGACCACTTCCACAGAGTTTACCTTCAACGAGGAACATTGTGTCTAGAGAAGGGGGCCAAGACTGATGTGGCAACAATCGGCAAAAAAAAAAACTACACCAGCTGGATTCAGGAGTTTAAGAACAGCTGGAGCCGTCCGGTTTACAGAGACAGCAGAGAAGGAGAATCATTTTTCCAGGGGCCAACTTCAGTCAATGCATTATCTCCAGACAGACACTGGCAATCTTTTCTTGGTTGCATGTTCCTCGACAAGCGTTTAGTCGGTCTCATTTATCGTTCTTTTGTCACTTTTACTGCATTAGAATCAAATATTATGGAAAATGTATATCAAATTTCTTGGCTTCAAAGTTGTCCAACTGTCATGTGAATCTGAACCAAATAAAATACGCTCAATTTTAAGTAAAATGAGAAGCAATAAAAATATTTCACTTTACTTGGGGCTAGATAAGATGTTATCAGGGGCTATATTTGGCCCTCGGGGCTTGAGTTTGACACGTGTGATTAGATCGTTCTAAAAGAAGAAATGACGGATTGCAGTCGTTTTGATCGAACCTTGAAAATACCGTTCTGCACGATCTCATCACCACCAACTGCCAAGTTACCACACCAAGTTTCAGCTCCCTGTCTGTAAAAGTGACGGACTTGTACCACGTTTTGTGTTTGATAACATTGATTAGCTAAGGCGGCCATCTTAAATCCAACTGACCGATGGATGTTCATCCAACGGTTGCTTTCCGGAAGTTTAAATAACATCTGTCAAGTGGTTCACGGCGGTATTTCAGTGTTTCTGAGCATCAAAGATTTTGAAAAGTGACTTTAATAAAGTTAGAAGAAAATGAATAAAAGAGTACAAAGACAGTGATTAAGTCGTGTTTACGACAGAAACGTATCGGCCTGCAGGCGCTGAATAAAGATATTCTTAACTCTGCGACACAGACGTATCTAAACATCAAGGAAGTCTCTTGATGAGGAGTCAGCCGATAATATAATCAGTATTTATTTACCGGACTGGTCTGAGGAGCTCAGAGAATATCGAGGCTCAATAAGTTTATTTATTGGTAGCGAACGCCGCTGATCGTATTTCACTCCAGTTCTTAGGGACACGACTTCAACAACAGCAGAGTTTGGTTTGACAAAAACAAATTTCACACCAAATAGTATGAAAATCTTACAATAAAAAAAAATGTGCCCGTCGAAGGTGGGGGCATGTTATGTATTTTCATCCATCAAGGTCAAAAATCAAGGTCAAAGTTAAAACTAGGTTTTTGCTTGTCCTGCCCATAACTTATGATCTAATCAAGATAATACAGTAAAATTTCATACACATATGCATCATCACTAGGAGTGTCACAGGCCCGTTTTATCACACCCGTTCCAAGGTCAAGGTCACAAATCAATGTCAAAGTTAAAACTAGGTATTTGCCTGTCCCGCCCTTTACCTCTCACCTACTCAAGATCATTCAGTAAAACGTCATACATGTATGCATCATCACTAGGAGTGTTACGCACCCCTTTTCATCACTCCAGCTTCATGGTCAAGGTCACAAATCAAGGTCAAAGTTAAAGCAAGGTATTTGCTTGTCCCGTCTATCACTTTGGATCTACTCAAAATAATTTAATAACACTTCATACACTTTCGCCTCATCACTAAGAGTGTCACACACCACTTTTCATCACACCAGCTCCAATTTCAAGGTCACAAAACAAGGTCAAAGTTAAATTTGCTCTATTTGCCACTGCTATAGATTGCCGTATAATAGATTGACTGGTGTGTAATGTGTTGTATGCTGTACTCTTGTTTTTATGTAAGCAGATTCATGTTCATGTTTCGTTTTCCACCTTTGGTTCAAACACAATTGACACAAATTGGAAAGCTTTTGCAGTTATGAGGTGCTGTCAACCCAAGCATTAATCTCTTCCTCTTAACTGCAGGAATTATGAAAACAACATGTCTTGATTAAATCCTGAAAGTCCAGGAGACATTTCAGTCACAAAAACAGAAAATCAGAATTAAGTGTGTTAGATGGCGGGCAGAGTCGCACTCAGGGATGACAGTAAGTTTATTGTAGCCTACAATGCATAAGTCTATCATTCCTATTAATTATTATATTGTAGTGACTAGGGGTGTAACGAGATCTCGTTGTATGAGATCTCGCGATATTAAACTCCCGCGATATCTCTCGTTGAGAGGTAACGTTGTCTCGCTAATGCTAGCAGAGCCCCTAGCAAGTCAGCGTCACGGACAGCATGGCTTCGCCGGATGAAGTTGCTATAGAAGACGCCCCAACTACTTTTAAATCATTTGTTTGGCAGCATTTTGGATTTCCAATAGAAACGATAAATGGCGAAAGAGCAACAAACAAGACACGGACAATATGTAAGCACTGCAAGAAATTTTTACCGTACACCGCTGCTAACACTTAGCACGATGCAAAAATCTCGTCTCGTTCTCGCAAACTCTGTAATTTGTCTCGTCTCGTCTCGAGAGTTTTATGTATCGTTACACCCCTAGTAGTAACAGCATCAGATAATAAAAAGGCACCATAGCCAAGCAGTAAAGATACACAAGATGAACTGTAGACACAGAACATGGACTCAATGATACTAGAACACCAGCATTAATACATGAACTTGTTCAAATCTCAGAAAGAACATCTTTTAGTCAGAAGGTCAGAGCTCAGATTCCCCAATTTTTCCATGCCTGGAAAATGTCAAAGTCTTTTTCCAGGTTTTAACTGATTTCCAGAGTCACTGGGAGTCCTGAACTGGATAATCTCAACTGGATCATCTCTGCTTCAACACACATGCAAAGCGTGTTCAGCACAGCAAAATTAATTTTACACCTCCACTTGTATGCGTTTATTCTTCACAGTTTGTCTAAGTATTGACAGTTTCCACATAGAATTAAAGGGCTTAAAGTGGAGCTGTAGGACAAAAGAGAAACTAATCGAACGTGAGAGACTCCTCTATCATCAGCCGCTCAAGATCAGCCTTGATAAGAAACAATCAAACCCTGGAACGAGCCCTATCAGTAGCTATGTTTCCATCCAATTTAAATTCGATTTTTGAGCGAATTTTAGAAAATTTCGCTAAAATGTAAATTAAAATTATGAGGATCAGAAGTGTTTCCATTAAACTGGCTTGAAGCGCATCTGCAATGCCACGCAAAGCGTCTCTACGTCAGACGTCAGCGTCATTACGTCACACGTCAGCGCCATACGTCAGACGTCAGCGTTACGCACTTCCACAGTAAACAGGAAGTAGCGTTTGAAAACAGACATCTCGGCAAAATGGAGAGAATATTTCAGGTATGTGTTGCTATCGGGCAAGTTGTATTTATTCTGTCATGCCAACTAGTTTTAGCGATGTTACATGTTGTCCGGAGCGGAAACAGCTGATCAGTCACGTGACGTGAATGTTCGCTGCGGCAGAACTGAGTCGGCTAATCTGTTTCCATCTGTCGTTTAGCCGACTCAGCTCTGAATCGACTCCCCAAAAACTACCTCAAGCGAGCGTATAAACTTTAGAGCGACTTAGAGGAAGTTAACTCGAATTATGCCGTTTCCATTTAGCTTTTCTGATGCGATGCTTCATAATGCGCACCTAGAAACCTTGATGGAAACACGCCTAGTGGCTAATTGGACCCTTATGAATAATAATCTGTAACTGCAGCCAGCTGTGATCGACCCCTTCACTTTGCCTCTCATTCGTTTGGATCCAGACCAAGTGAAGATGATTCATACGTTGGAAGGTGACAGGAAAACCTCATTTCAGTGATTTTACATTGATGAGAAACACGTGCCGTCACACCGCTGAGGGCCAGAAGTAGACCCAGAACTGCTGCTTGGGATTCAGACGGGAATTCATCCGGTTCTCTCCAAACAAAAGCAATACAGGATGTGACGAATCACAACTTTATTTGAATGAAATCAAAACATCCCCCTGGAACGCTCCAAATTCTTCAGCAACAATGGAGGAAATGGCTGCCAAGCTGTTTTCTTGTCAGTGTGTTTAAAACTAGGGGAAGGAAAGGTTCTGGGTAATGAAGTCGTCCAAAAAAAACACTCAAGAAATGCTGCTTTGAAGCTGCTAAATACCCAAATACGAGAGTCTAACGCTGCCTACCGATTAGGGATGCGCGATATAACCGGTACACGGTAGAAACGATAGAAATTTAGCCTACGATATAGATCTGTCTTCTACCGCCTAACCGCAGAAAATCAGAGTTGTCCGATTTAATCTTTACTTTTTTTAGTTTAAAACTGTGCATAAGTGGTGTTGAAGTGTACAATCAGAGTTGTCAGAGTTAATCGATACTTTTTTTTGTGTTGAAAACTGTGCGTAAATGGTGTTAAAGTATTTTCTTCCGAGTGCTAAGTGGCGAAGCTAACGCCAGTGTTGCCGTATTCGCACGCATGCGCAAAACGCTGCGTTCCGTCGAAAGTTTTTGTTTTTTTTGTCGAAAGTTAAAGTAAGCGTTGGTCAGCTTTAAATCACAGTTGTCAGATTTAATCTTTACTTTTTTTAGTTTAAAACTGTGCATATGTGGTGTAAAAGTATTTTCTTCGAGTGCTAAGTAGCGATAAGCTAACTACGTCCGGTTTGCCGTAGTTTTTCCGTATCGGACGCATGCGCAAAACGCTGTGTTCTGTTGAAAGTTTTTTTTTTTGTTGAAAGTTAAAGTAAGCGTTGGTCAGCTTTAGAGAAACCTGCCCTCTGATCTGTGACCAGAACGCTGTGTTATGTGATTTTTACTGCGAGACCCTCTGGTCAAAGCCACAGAGGAAACTGGTTGCCTTGTCAGCTCTCCTTAAAGCTGAAGGAGACGCCCTCTAGAGGGTTGGAGGGTGAAGTGTTTTCAGTGTAAAATGCTGCTCTGTTACTTTGAAACTGTTGAGTTAACAACATATTCTTTAGTTTAAAACTTATGGCTAAAACTACACAAGATATATTTTGCACTGTTTTGCACTACAAGAAAGAAGCCTAATGCTTGAGTTGTTAATTATTTAAAAACTCTCTGGACCTAGTAGTGAAATTTTCTTAATAAAGATTATTTTGTGGTATAGCAGTTTTCAAAATAAATTATGGCAAAAGGACACCCTGTGCTTTTTTCATTCCTATTGCAAGTTTTATACCAAAAACATATCGCGATATATATCATTATCGCCACCCTTCACAATACATATCGTGATATGAATTTTAGGCCATATCGCACATTCCTACTACCGATGACACGGTGCGTCGAGAAATGCAACCAACAACTGACAGAACTTCCTGAGCTGCTTAAGATCACACATCATCGATAAAACGCATCCAGACGAAACAAAACATCACACATCCTGAACAGCAGAGGGAAAGTATTTCCTCGTGCATCCAATCAATGGAGAAACTAGGAAGCTGAGAATGTGAAAGGGTCACAATCTCAGGGGTGGAAATAAGCCCCCAGTTGCTACTGGGTATCTGGTGTATAAACACTCCACTGGAAAAACATTAGTCTAAGCTTGTGGGTTTACACTCTGGTACCACACTGTGCTTTGAGGTCTCATAGGTCTGGGAGGGAGAGTATCACAAGTGGTGGTGGATTGGACCCAAATGCAGACAAACACAGGGGAGCTCAGAAATCAAATTAAAAGTTATTTTAAAGAGCAAAACAACTGGCCAACAGCAAAACTTACAAAGGAAAGAATCCTGGAGCATGAGGAAACACAAAAGGATAAGGACCCAAATGTTATGAGGAGAGGTGGTGACTGGAGACTGGTTACCGTATTTTTCGGAGTATAGGTCGCACTGCACCTACGTCAAAATGTGGACCGTGTTTAGCTCTGCTGCAAATGTCTGCCACGGGAGCGCACAGCAAGGCTTTTAAGAAGATAAAAACACTTAAAAACAATTAATTGTTTGATAAAAAATTATAGCAAATATATGTCTGAGCTGAACTTTTCTTTAATAAATTAATAATTTTAGCAAGATGAACACCAAAAAAAAAAATTGGTTAGCTGAAATTATTGTAAGAGTGTGTCTCAGTTTAATTTTTGTTAATTTAAATGATTACAAATCAGCTTATTTTATAAAAAGCCATAAACAGTATAGGTCGCATCTGAGTATAGGTCGCAGGCCATGAAAAAATTATAAAAAGGTGCGACCTATACTCCGAAAAATACGGTACATAACAGTGGTGGCTGCTGAGCAAAACATTAGTGGGGCGGACATTATTTCCCAGAAATTTTTTACAAATTGTTTTAAATTTTCTGTGAAAAAACTCAGATACTGTATATGTTCCTTAATACTTTGTATTTAATTTATTGTTTTTTGCGTGTACACATTTTCTTTTTCCTTTTTCTTCCCTGCAGACTTCTGTTCTGGTCTGATCTGTCTGCTTCAAATATATTTAAAAACAGAATATCTCCACTGTTGGCCTCAGCAGGTTTCACTACAGCTGTTCCTGGACTTGAGCTCAAGGGTAGCTAGAGGTCGTATCAATGCCCTTAAATCAACTGAATGTATTCACAGGGCAAAAAACCAGACGTCCCAAATGAAACTGTATTGGACCCGCCTGTTCAGATCACTGGCCACAAGTTCAGATCCATTTCATGAATGTGGATCATTGAACTGTGCCACCAGTAACAGAAAATAAGTAAAAATCTGAGGATGAATCACTAAAAATCACTTAGAATTCCACTTAAAATGATCAAAATAGTGGAAAAATAAACGTAAAAATAATATTTATGTCAGTAAACAAGTAATTTATATGATTATTGGGAACTACTCTGTGGGGTGAATGAATTTTTTAGGTTTGGCTCTGCCACACCTGCCCCAATGAACAGGCGCCACCATTATCTAGTAAACTGAGGGAGAGATTGTGAAAGTGGGGACACCTGGGCAGATTGCAAATTGCTAATCAGGAACAGATGAGGGTGGCAGACTGACTGAAACAAACGCTGAGCAAGCTGACTGAGGGTAAACGGAAAACACACAACAAACACTGGAAAACAAAGCAAGTCATGAACCAGAACACTAAAAATAAACTCAAAGAAAGAAATACAAAAACACACTGAACAGGAGAAACACGACGCAACCCAAAGGACAAAAAAGGCACAGATACAGAGAAGACACAAACACGATCAATACAACTCGTTATCACAACACCAAACCAGTTCATTTACATCATCACCACTTGAGTTCCAGTCCAGACTCACTGTTCAGACAGGTGAAATGTTAAAATCATGCAGGAGCTGACAAAGTTCGAGCGTGGAGGGAAACCAACCTCAGGTCACATGTTTGGAAACGAAGAGCCTCAGCTGAAGCATCTTTACTGGAGCTGGGTGAGAACATCTGATATTCCCATTTGGCCAAAGCAAACCTTCCTCTAACACAGTTTTACCAAATAATTCTCGATCAAACAACACGTATGATTAAAATCGGCAGCAGATGAAAATGCATTAACGACAATTGTCAAAGGTTTCCTGCTCATTTAAACTCCTATCGTTGCACATCAAGGATTTTATTTTAAATTAAATTAGGGAACACAAAACACGTTAAGTGAAGTTTGTAAAAACAAAAATATCTTAAGTCCTGGTTAAATTTTTACCCAAACACTACAGAACCACATTTGGTTTCCATTTGGCTCAATCCATCCAAAAAGATGCATTGCACTAAACAAACTCACTGGGCAGATAGGTTTCACTCTCCCTGGCCTTAGCGTCTTTTCATAAAGTCTGAAGAGGTCACCACATTTTAATGGTGGTTTATTGCCTGAGCAGCCGTACCTGCTGGTATAAAGGCACCCCGAGACCACCCCAGTGCCCAAACAGCCCCAGGCTCGTAGTAATACTGGCACAGATGACGCATACCTGCACGAAAACAGCCTAAGAATGGCTCTCTGTTTCTCCTCTACCTGGGGAAACAATTGTGAGTCTTGAAATTGAAACAGCTGTGAATGATTTATCCCCACAGTGAGGGGGTATATTAGAAAAACGTGCCCCTGCAGACTGCTGATAAGAATATTTCGGTTTATAAAGACGCGAGAGAAGCAGGAACAGAAAGATGCAGCACATTTCCCATCTCCAGACTGCACCAATATTAAAGGAGGCACTTTCAAGTGGAACTGCTTTGGTTTGTATATTTTTAGAAACAAGAACAATAAAGTTGTGAAGCCAAATGACAAGGCCGATTTAATATAAAGCAAAGCAGCGAGTAAAAACAGAAATAAAATAATAAAATGTAAAAAGTCTGTTTTCAAACTCAAACCTTCATCTTGTTTCATTTATTTCCCTCCAACACATATTAAACAAATTCTGAGCAATTTCCTTCCAAAAAGCGTAAAACAGACCAACAATGCAAAACATGAGATTGCTTTCAGATACCTGCAAAGAAGAAGAAGGTCAGCGGTGTACTCACCTCAGCATGCTGTGTTCTGGGCTGGCTGGCATCCGTCTCTATGGCGTACACATCCACCAGGTAGAGGTCTGAGCCTTGTTCTCTGTCCAACTCTGCGGCTGTCTGTATCACTCCTGTGTGGCGGCCGATTGTGAAAAGGCGGCCAACAGCTTTCCCGTCACTGCGTACAGCCACAATGAAATACTCCACTTTGGTTGCAGAGCCTCTTGGACTCGAGGCATCCAGGGAGATGACGTTGGTGCCCGGCGGCTGGCCTTCTTTGAGAATGGTGATGTATTTGGGCTGAGAGAAAACAGGCCCGTCCATCCCTTCCAGGATGATGGTGAGCTCGGTTCTGGAGGTCTTGCGGTCAGTGCCGTGATCAGTGGCCGACACCGTGAGGGTGTACACAAGCCGGGACGAGACGAGCTGGGAGGCCAGACGAATATCCCCGCTGTACCTGTCCATCATGAAAGTATCTGAGTCCCCTTCCAAAAGCTCATACTCTACTTCCCCGTTTGCCCCCTCATCAGGGTCAGAGGCCACCACTGTTGTCAGGATGGAGCCAATCAGTATGTTGGGCTCAGCAACAAGTGCGTTCTGGGACACAAAGGTGGGAACATTATCGTTCAAGTCTGTAACCCATATTGTAACATTTTTCAGGGCAAATCTGCGAAACTCAACAGGAACAGCCTGATCGGTGGCTTTGATCGTCAGCTCAAACAGGTTGGAGAACTCTCTGTCGATTTCTTTGTTGGTGTAAACGAGTCCAGTGCTTGGGTCAATGGTGAAATGGTTCCCTCGCGGAATCTGCTGAACAATAGAGTACTCCAGCTGTCCATTTATGTCTGCGTCTGTGTCGTGTGCCGTGATGGTCATGACTGAGGCGGAGATGGGAAGGTTTTCAGTAATGGATTTGAAAATGTCTCCAGGAGCAAATATTGGAGGGTTGTCGTTAAAATCTCGAACGTGAATAACCACAGGTATGGATGAAGATCGGGGCGGTCTGCCGTTGTCCTTCGCAGTGATGTTAAGTTTGTACAAAGACTGTGTTTCAAAGTCCAGTTTTTTAACTAAAAAAATGCTGCCCGTGTTGGGGCTGATGCTGAATGTGCCATGATTGTTTGTGGCTGTGATGCTGTATGTTATTTCTGCATTCTGACCTGAATCTGCATCTGTGGCCGTCACAGAGGCCACCAGTTCTCCAATCCTCATGTTCTCCAGGACATCCACAGACAGTGTGGACTTAGGGAAAGAGGGGGAGTTGTCATTTTCATCCAGAATGCTAATACTCAGCACACAAGAGGAGGACAGAGGCACAACTCCAGCATCCAACGCCATGATTTTCAATGAATAAGAAGATGTGGTTTCATAGTCAAGCTTTCCAACAAGAGTCACCTGTCCGGAGCTGCCATCCACTACAAACTGGGCCTCCTCATTGCCTTCAATGACGTGATAACGAACTAGTCCGTTTTTGTTCTCATCCACATCCGAGGCAGAGACCCGCAGCAGTTGAGTCATGTTTTGGGCTGACTCAGAGATGGAGGCCTGGTAAATGTCTTTGGTGAATTTAGGCGGGTTGTCATTGATGTCTTGAATGTAAACTTGTACTTTGGCCTGGTCTCTGAGGGGCTTGGGGAGACCCTGGTCTGATGAGACAACCACAAAACTGAACACTGCGGCGCCTCTTTGTCTCATAAGTGACTCGCGATCCAGCTGCAGAGTGCTGGTCAACACCCCTGTGATGGCGTTCAGCTCGAAATTGGACTGCGGCGTTTCAAATGTGTATCTGACGTCGCTGTTTGGGCCAAAGTCTCTATCCTCTGCGAAAACTTGTCCAACGAGTGACCCCCTCTTCTGCTCCTCCTCAAAATGAAACACATAATTGGTGCTGTTAAAGAGAGGACGGTTATCATTCACATCATCTAGGATCACACTGACATTAACAGAGGCGCTCAGTGGCTCCACGGCCCTGTCGTTGGCGACGACCACCAAGTCATATCTGTCCTGTATTTCTCTGTCCAGCTCTGCTTTGATGTATAACAGCCCATCGGGAAAAATGCCAAACACATCACGGGTGTTGCCACCGGTGATGTCATACATTATCTCCCCATTAAGACCAGAGTCTTTGTCGGTGGCCTCCACTTTAAAAAACCTGCTGTTGACGGGCTCAGACTCCAAGATAATGACCTCATATGAAAGCTGGCTGAACACAGGTGAGTTGTCGTTGACGTCATAGACGCTGACGATGAGGACGAGGTTGGAGGTGAGCTGGGGGACGCCCATGTCCGACGCAATGACTTCTATCTCGTAGGAACTTGTTGTGACCTCCAGCGGTCCACTCAGTGTGATCAGGCCATGCTTCTCGTGGATGTGAAACAGGTCTTTGGGGTTTTCTTTAAGGCTGTAGACCACCATGCCATTGGGACCTTCATCAGGATCTGACGCTTTGGCCTGGAATATTACATGACCCGTGCTCCAGTTTTCTACAGCGCTAACATGCTCCATAGAGTGAATAAAATGAGGAGCATTATCATTCAAGTCCTTCACTGTTATGTTAACAAATGCTTCTCCTGTGATCACCCCTGCCCTGGCTACAACCTTCAGCTGATAAAACCCTCGCTCCTCTCGGTCGATCTGACTGGATGCTACGATCTGACCAGCACCGTTCACAGCAAAAAGCCCCCTCTGATCCCCTGAGGTGATCAAATATGAAATGTTTGTGTTCAGATCCACAGTGGTGGCCGATACCATCCCTATAACTGTCCCGACAGCCACATTTTCAAACATGACAAAGCTGTACACCTTCTGAGCAAAGACCGGCGGGTTATCCTGTGTGTCTATAACAGTTACAGTCACAATGGCCTGAGTGTTTGAGCGCAGGCCTCCCCCATCTGCTGCCGTCACCTGCAGCTGGTAAGCAGTTTTCTCCTCTCTATCTAAGGGCACGAGCGTGGTAATTTTCCCCTGGTTGCTATTAATGTGAAACTTAGAAATGTCTCCAGCAGTTATTATATATTTAACTGTGCCATTTCGGCCTAAATCAGGGTCTGTGGCTGAGATGGTTGTTACATAAGAACCCGAGGGCTCATTTTCTTTTACATTGGCAAAATACTGCACTGGATAGAAAACGGGCCTGTTGTCATTGATATCCCAAAGGGTGATGTTGACTTTTCCTACAGAGTGCAGAGGAGGGCTGCCTGCATCTGTTGCATGGATGTGGAGTAAATACGAGGCCTGCTCCTCCCTGTCGAGCTCCACGGCTGTGCTTAATCGGCCTGACGCAGCATCCAGCCGAAACAACTCCTGGACACCGACCGGCGTTTCTGCATCAAATGAGAACCGGATCGTTCCGTTGGCCCCAAGGTCATCATCTGAAGCAGAAAGCAGCACCAGTTCGGTGCCAGCAGGAGCGTGCTCCACCAGAGAAACGTGATACGTGCTCTGGGTAAACGTAGGCACTTGGTCGTTCACGTCTGTGATGTTGATTATCAGTTTGGTGTAAGAGATCTTGGGCTGCAGCCCCTGGTCTTTGGCACTGATGTTGAGCACAATTTCAGATGCTATTTCCCTATCCAGCAAAGCGGCGCTGGTAACCAGACCACTGTTTTCAATGATGGAGAACCAGCCCAAAGTGTTTCCAGATACCAGCGAGTAACGCAGGTTGGCATTCTGCCCAGAATCACCATCTGTTGCAGAAACGCCTTTAATGTAGCTGCCTTTTGGTATATCTTCACTGATATCTACTCTGTACAGAGTTTCCTGAAATATGGGGGGGTGATCATTGATATCATTCACGAAAATAACCAGACTGGCAAAAGATGACCTGGCCATGGGTTTGCCGTTGTCAGACACAGACACGGTCAGGTTATATGATGAAATTCGCTCTCTGTCTAACACGCTGGCCACTTTGATCAGGCTTAAATTGGGCACGGGAGACGTGTGCACCTCGAAGTGCCTCTGCTCGTTGCCTCCTAAGATTGAAACGGAAATGTTCCCATTGGCTGTGGAGGAGTCTGCGTCTGAGACGGTGAGCAACGCCACAACGGTGCCAATCTGTGCGTTCTCATCCACGGAGGCAAACTTGGAGGACGTGGGGAAATACCTGAATTTCACAATGGGGTCGTTATCGTTTACATCTAAAAGTTTTATTGTGGCTTCAGTTCTGCCTGACAGAGAGGGGACACCGTTGTCTACAGCATGAATAGTCAGGGAGTACTCTTTTTTACTTTCATAATCCAGACCCTCTTTTATAATAATGGTGCCAGCTTTGGGGTCAATTTGGAAGGGCGTCCCCTCGTCTAAAAAGTACCTGATTTCAGCGTTGGCCCCCTCATCCTGATCTGATGCTGAGATCTGCAGGATGCTGGAACCCACTGCAGCATCCTCAAACACACTGGCCTGATACTGGTCCTGCTCAAACATGGGGGGGTTGTCATTTATGTCCTGAATAGTAACGTTTACTTGCAGGTAGCCAAACTTTTTGGGCTCTCCTTTGTCCTCTACTTGGATCAGGATTTGGTAGAAGGGAGTCACCTCCCTGTCCAAGCCCCCGGTGGAAACAAGGTGCAGGAAAGCCCCCTCCCCGCTGGGGTTGACTGTTATATCCAGACGGAACCTCCTCTGCTCGTTGCCCTTCACAATCCTGTAAGTGGTGTGGTCCACTCCGTTAGTCCCTCTGTCCGTGTCCGTGGCCGTGTCCAGGATCACCTGTCTCCCACTGCTGGCGTCCTCCTTAAAGGACACCACGATGGACGCATCTGGAAACACCGGAGAGTTGTCGTTTATATCCAGAACCACGATCCGGACCTCGGTGGGATATGTGGGCTGGCTGGACAGCACCACCACATTAATGACATCACTCTGCAGGAGCTCCCTGTCGATCACAGCCGAGGTGGAGATCTCCCCCGTGGAGCCGTTGATCGCAAAAAGTCTGTGGTTCTCGCTGAAGCGGTATGTGAAGCTGGACCTGGTCTCTATAGATCCCACATAGGTGCCCACAGGCTGCTCCTCCAGGATCTGGAACTGGTGCCGCACCTGGCCGGATGCTGCGCACCGGGACAGAGTCCACAATAAAAGCAGAAGGATGCGATGGAACCGAGCTGCATGCGCCATGGTGGTCAGTCAGACCCAGTCCAGCCTCCGGTGCATCAACTCCTCCAAAGCATCCTGAGTGATCCACAAAGTGTGCAGGCCAGGAGGAAAGGAGGAGGGGGTGAGAAAACCAGCAGAGGAGAAACTTCTCCTCCAACAAACTCCTCACAATCCACGGAGGAGAAGAAAAGAAAGAAAAAAAAGATCCCTGCAGGAAAAGTTTTCCTTCAAACTCCTCAGAACTGCGTCTGCAGGACGGAAGCTGCTCTCTGAGATTATTCCAAAGTTGAAGAAGTGAAAATAAATCTCACGGATGGAGTTCGTTCAGAGTCTGTGCGCGGAGCTGAGCGCGCCTGGCTCGTCCTGCGGAGTCCCGGAGCATCTGCTCCCCTGCAAGTTCCAAACAAAGCCGGAGCTGGACGAACTCCCTCCCATCACCGAGTCCATTGGACGGCTGTTCCCAGAACAGCCCGCCCTCCCCCCTCAGTCCCCCCCAGGCCTGAATTCAACTCGGGTTTAAAATAATTAATCTGATATGTGAAGCAGTTAAAACTCACCTGGTGAAGGAGAAATCTCCTAAAAAACAGAATGATTAAAGAACTAAGAGAATAAAGTGAATTAAACTGTGATGTGTATTACACATGTGTATTACACTTATGTTGACTGATGATGTAGCTTAGTGTGTTTGTGTATTACACATGTATTAGATAGATAGGAGCAGATTTAATAAGATATTTTCTTCATACTTTTCATTTTACACCTTATATATTTTTTATTCTTTTCATTTGCTTGTCATTTGTTGTATCACATTTTGTAAAATGAATAAACTTAAACTAATTTAAAAAAAACATGTGTATTACACTTATGTTGACTGATGATGTAGCTTAGTGTGTTTGTGTATTACAGTTAGAAAAATTAAGTAGAGTTATTCATTTTGTGATGTAGTTTGTGTATTACAGTTAGAAAAATTAAGTAGAATTATTCATTTTGTGATGTAGTTTGTGTATTACAGTTAGAAAAATTAAGTAGAATTATTCATTTTGTGATGTAGTTTGTGTATTACAGTTAGAAAAATTAAGTAGAATTATTCATTTTGTGATGTAGTTTGTGTATTACAGTTAGAAAAATTAAGTAGAATTATTCATTTTGTGATGTAGTTTGTGTATTACACTGGTGAAGATTCTCAGTCGTCCAGGACATGATAAATCAAAAAGGCGTTCAATTCAAGATCAACTGGACTTTATTTGTAACAGAAGACGTTTCGCTTCTCATTGATAAAGCTTCTCGGATGAGAAGCGAAACGTCTTCTGTTACAAATAAAGTCCAGTTGATCTTGAATTGAACGCCTTTTTGATTTGTGTATTACAGTTAGAAAAATTAAGTAGAATTATTCATTTTGTGATGTAGTTTGTGTATTACAGTTAGATAAATTAAGTAGAATTATTCATTTTGTGATGTAGTTTGTGTATTACAGTTAGAAAATTAAGTAGAATTATTCATTTTGTGATGTAGTTTGTGTATTACAGTTAGTAAAATTAAGTAGAATTATTCATTTTGTGATGTAGTTTGAAGGTTATCATTGGTTGAACAAACTGTGAAATAAGGGGCAGATATAATAAGATTTCATCTTCTTTCTGCTCCTTTCATTTTATCCTACTTGTATCTGATGAAACTGTTTTGTATTGTTCTTTTAAAATGAATGAATAAACATCAAATCAAATCAAATCAAAAGTGTGGGATTTAAAATGCAACTAAAACTTTAATTTGCTTGTATTTAAAAAACTGTTAGTCATCAGTGGATGTTTTTAGTGATTATAACAATAATCTAATTAAAACTTCATAACGTATGAGTATGGGTCTGGAATGAGGAGAGTTTGACAAAAGAAGTTTTAAATGTGAGCACACATCACCCTCTGCTGCTGAATCCTTGTTATTACATAATTCTACTTTCACATCAGATGTAAAAAAACTAGTCAGCTTTATTTTTAAAGCACATTTAAAAACAGCAGCTGGTACCAAAGTGCTTAACAATAAAATCAATGGCAGTAATTAAAGAAAAACAATACAAAAAAAATAATAAAATGCATCAAAATAAAAACACAGAACAATAAAACACTAAATCATACCATACCACTTTATTTATAAAGCACTTTTAAGTGACCACATGTCATACGCATCACATGTGGTACATGTGGTGGAACGAGATTATTAGGGTCTCAGTTACATTCAACAAAAGTATAAAATGTAAAAGAAAAAAGCAATAAGATCTAAGATATGAACTACGAAAAACATCAACTAAATATCCATTAAGCACTGATAGCATAAAACAATACACCAAAGTGAATACAGTATTAAAGTAAATATTAAAGTGATTTAAATGGCTTTAAACATCTGCTAAGTTCATGGCCAAAACCAACACAGACATTTTCCTGTTTTTAGTATTTTAGATCACTTTATATTGTAGCAGTTTTGGTCTCTTTTTTTTTTTATATATATATATATATATATATACTGTATTATTTTATTTTACTTTTCAATTCATAATTTTTTTTATGATTGTCAGCTCAGTCTGCTCCACCGAAATCAGACTGCCTGCTTCAGACTCAACGAGAGGAACACACCGCTGAAGCCACAGAGCTCCAACGTCCAAACTAACTTTACCGCAGTGCCTGGCTAAACAATCCTCATGCTCTGTAATCTGGTGCTTTTTCAAATGTTTATTAAGGCCCTATTTACACGGACATGGTGGGAGAAACATAGTTTTTTTCGTATGTTAATTAGAGGAAAAGATCTGCATTGACATGGACAAATTCTGTATTTACATGCATCCGCAGGAACCCCCCGCCCCCTGAATCCGCTGTAGTTAGCTTGTGTTTACTTTGATTACAAAACAACCAAGTTTTGTTTTTGTTTGTTTTTTCCTGCGAGGTCGAGAAGATATCCTTCCACCAGGCGGACCGGTTCTGAACGAGCCTTGGTCCAGGTGTGCTTTATGAGGATGTCGAAGAGAGAGATGCCATGTTGGATGAATTACATATTTAAGCTGCATTAAGCAAACGAGTGACAGCCTGAACGAGCCAGATGAACAACGTGGGACCAGGATGAAAACAGAGCAGAGTCCAGTTCATTACTGTAGGTTACAGTTCGGTTAACGTGTTTTTAAAAGTGTGTTCAGTTTAATTATCAGTGTTTGTGTGACATACAGTTTGTGGTGTTGAATAAATAAATAAATAATAAACCTGGTGTGTTAATTTTCAACTTTAATAACACGCAACATGTTACGCATCGTTTAAATGACGCAACTTGAGTCCAGATAGATTCATTTAGCTCAGATAACTTTATATATCTCCCACGCTAACATAAATACTGTACTGTTTATTATTGTTAAACTGTTATTATTTAGCACATTTAGGCTGTTATAGTGCAGAACAACGCGTGAAATATCCGCCTGCCTCGTTCAATAAACTGTGACATTAGAACTGGATCAGACTGTGTCTCTTCCAACACAGATGTCGGTCACAGCAGCTTCATTCAGGTGGAGATTAATTAAATATGAGACTCAAAATACAGTGTTTCCCCATGGCGTGGCGCTCATCTCGTCCGTGATTTTTGACGGTGGTGGACGGACGGACAGAGACACTTCCTGAGCTGCGCAGCACTTACGGTACACTGACAGATTTGGGGAAGGGGGATTAGAGACGGTGCAACAGTTTTACAGTTTTGGAGCAGGGCAGAGGATAGAGACAGACATCTCAGCCACGCGCCGTCTGTACAGACAGTTT
>JBBPBX010016183.1:36406-48474 GCA_038048925.1 Garcialebias charrua | reverse complement strand
ATACACAACAGAAAAGGAGTGATGTCATACATCTGTCATTTGATGTTTAGGGAGAATTCAAAGGTGCATTTTAGAGGTAGGTTGCTAGGCAACACTCAGTGTTTTTATTTGAATGCAACCATGATGCTAGGACGTTTATTTGGGAAAAGTATAGGGGTTTATATATGCTTAATGTAACGTTAGAGCCAATCACTGAATTTTGACAGAGAAAGAAGAGACATATTTTGATCCATACACCATAAAATTACAGAAGTTCGGTATTCAGCCCTGCGTCCCCCTTGGCGATCAGATCTTTGACCGTTGTGTTAACAAACTCCTCCACTCCTGCTGTATCAGCGGACGCAGCCTCTCCATGCAGAGAAACACTTTTTAACCCAAATCGTTTTTGAAATTTGTCCAACCATCCCTTGCTGGCACTAAATGCAATGCAGTTTCTTGCAGTTAAATAACTGGAAGACGTATCATTATTTTGAACTCATTAAACATTAGTCCCATACCGGGAGTCGAACCCGGGCCGCCTGGATGAAAACCAGGAATCCTAACCACTAGACCATATGGGATTTTTTTGATTTTTATGTTTTTTTTATTGTATTTTATTTTTTGTCTGATTGAATTTTTTTAACCAAGCTAATTCCATCCATCCATTATCTTTACCCGTTTCTTCCATTTTTGGTCACGGGGGTCGCCGGTGCCCATATCCAGCAATCACAGTGTGAGGAGCGGGGTAAACCCTGGACGGGTCGCAAGTCCATCACACGGAGACAAACGAGACAAACAACCATTCACTCTCTCACTCACACCTAGGGACAATTTAGAGTTACCAATCAGCCTAACATACATGTTTTTTGGTCCGTGGGAGGAAACCGGAGTACCCGGAGGAAACCCACGCATGCACGGGGAGAACATGCAAACTCCATCCAGAAAGGCCCCCGGACCGGGATTTGAACCGGCAACCTTCTCGCTGAGAAGCAGCAGCTCTACCAGTTGTGCCACCGTGCTGCCTATAGGCAGCAGCTCAAGCTAATTCCATTGAGATCATATATACATATTTATACATATGTTTTCAAGGAAAGTCTGGGCCTGAAGGCAGCCTCTAAACGTTGTTTCAGTCGGAGTTGACAAAGTTACTTTGAAAGATTTTTCCTGAAAAGTCTCTTCCAAAACTGCCATATGGATTTTGACTTTACGCTGGATGATTTTTCTTGAACAGGTCTTTCTAATGCATCCGTCTGAGTTGACAAAGTTACATTAGAAGACTTTTCTAGAAAATCAGTTACCAAAACATCAGTCTGGGCTGATGAAGATGCCAATTCCAAAATATCTGTCTGACTTGATGAGGATACTGTTTCTTTAACCGTTGGAGTTGACAATGCTACTTTTTCCAAAGTATCTGTCTGAGTTGACAAAGTCACAGATGATTTTGATTCTGTGAGAGAGTCTTCTGTTTGAGTAGAAAAAGTAGCAGTTGAACGCGGTATAGACTGAAGTGAAAGGTCTTGAACTATCTGCTTTAGTAGGCCGTTCATGCATTGTTGCTCCTGTGACAGAGTCTTCTGTTTGAGTAGAAAAAGTAGCAGTTGAACGCGGTATAGACTGAAGTGAAAGGTCTTGAACTATCTGCTTTAGTAGGCCGTTCATGCATTGTTGCTCCCTGAGCTGGTGTTCCAGGTCTAAATGTGATTCTATTTTAGACCTAAGCTGTTGTTCACTGCTTTTCAGTTCTTCCAAACAAGTTTTTTGATTATTCTCCGCAGTGACTCGTTTTTGGTTCTCAAGAGAAAGAAGGTAGTTCTTTTTCTCGAGTTGTTCTCGCAAAATGTCCACCTGGTGCTTGAAGTAATTCAATTTTTCAAGGTGGACAAAGGGTGATGGTCTCTGGACGTAGTCATAACTTGGTTTTGGATGAGAGGTGTTTGGGTGTACATTCTCCCATCTCCTGTTATACGTGCCGGAAGACACATGCCCTGAACCAGCGATGTTGTGACATGCATTTTTCCGTCTCCTGTTATTTGTGCCAGGAAACGGACGCTCTGAACCAGAGATGTGGTAGCTTTCATTTTCCATTCTCTCATATGTGCCAGGAGACAAATGCCCTGAACCAGAGATATGGGAACTTTCATTTTCCATTCTCTCAAATGTGCCAGGAGACAGATGCTCTGAATCAGAGATATAGGAACTTTCGTTTTCCATTCTCTCATATGTGCCAGGAGACAGATGCCCTGAACCAGATATATGGGAACTTTCATTTTCCATTCTCTCACATATGCCTGGAGATACAGCATTTTGATTGTTATCCTCCGCTATCAGACCCTGATCAGGGTTCATTATATTGGCAAGAATGGAGGTTTCTTCTTCAAATCTTGTTTCAGCCAAAGGGTCATCTATTTTTTCACAAGGAACACCATCTGGGTAGTAGATGAAATCACCACTTGGCAAGTTTTCAAAGTTGAACTCATCGTCATCAACCATATCACTCCAAAGAGTGTTCGTAGAGGCTTCCATCTGCTGAGTTTCAGACATTTTGCCGTGATAATTATCCAACAATTTTCAAGACTGAAAAAATTTGTTTGGGAAATAAAGATTCTTCTTTAACTAACTCTGTGAGTTTATGAAGCCAAGAGGTATTTGGGACCTTAAGATATAGGCTTTCATTGATGATGTCATCATAGGTCAATGACATCATTGACCTTTGATGTACGGACCTTTGATATACACAACAGAAAAGGAGTGATGTCATACATCTGTCATTTGATGTTTAGGGAGAATTCAAAGGTGCATTTTAGAGGTAGGTTGCTAGGCAACACTCAGTGTTTTTATTTGAATGCAACCATGATGCTAGGACGTTTATTTGGGAAAAGTATAGGGGTTTATATATGCTTAATGTAACGTTAGAGCCAATCACTGAATTTTGACAGAGAAAGAAGAGACATATTTTGATCCATACACCATAAAATTACAGAAGTTCGGTATTCAGCCCTGCGTCCCCCTTGGCGATCAGATCTTTGACCGTTGTGTTAACAAACTCCTCCACTCCTGCTGTATCAGCGGACGCAGCCTCTCCATGCAGAGAAACACTTTTTAACCCAAATCGTTTTTGAAATTTGTCCAACCATCCCTTGCTGGCACTAAATGCAATGCAGTTTCTTGCAGTTAAATAACTGGAAGACGTATCATTATGTTGAACTCATTAAACATTAGTCCCATACCGGGAGTCGAACCCGGGCCGCCTGGATGAAAACCAGGAATCCTAACCACTAGACCATATGGGATTTTTTTGATTTTTATGTTTTTTTTATTGTATTTTATTTTTTGTCTGATTGAATTTTTTTAACCAAGCTAATTCCATCCATCCATTATCTTTACCCGTTTCTTCCATTTTTGGTCACGGGGGTCGCCGGTGCCCATATCCAGCAATCACAGTGTGAGGAGCGGGGTAAACCCTGGACGGGTCGCAAGTCCATCACACGGAGACAAACGAGACAAACAACCATTCACTCTCTCACTCACACCTAGGGACAATTTAGAGTTACCAATCAGCCTAACATACATGTTTTTTGGTCCGTGGGAGGAAACCGGAGTACCCGGAGGAAACCCACGCATGCACGGGGAGAACATGCAAACTCCATCCAGAAAGGCCCCCGGACCGGGATTTGAACCGGCAACCTTCTCGCTGAGAAGCAGCAGCTCTACCAGTTGTGCCACCGTGCTGCCTATAGGCAGCAGCTCAAGCTAATTCCATTGAGATCATATATACATATTTATACATATGTTTTCAAGGAAAGTCTGGGCCTGAAGGCAGCCTCTAAACGTTGTTTCAGTCGGAGTTGACAAAGATACTTTGAAAGATTTTTCCTGAAAAGTCTCTTCCAAAACTGCCATATGGATTTTGACTTTACGCTGGATGATTTTTCTTGAACAGGTCTTTCTAATGCATCCGTCTGAGTTGACAAAGTTACATTAGAAGACTTTTCTAGAAAATCAGTTACCAAAACATCAGTCTGGGCTGATGAAGATGCCAATTCCAAAATATCTGTCTGACTTGATGAGGATACTGTTTCTTTAACCGTTGGAGTTGACAATGCTACTTTTTCCAAAGTATCTGTCTGAGTTGACAAAGTCACAGATGATTTTGATTCTGTGAGAGAGTCTTCTGTTTGAGTAGAAAAAGTAGCAGTTGAACGCGGTATAGACTGAAGTGAAAGGTCTTGAACTATCTGCTTTAGTAGGCCGTTCATGCATTGTTGCTCCCTGAGCTGGTGTTCCAGGTCTAAATGTGATTCTATTTTAGACCTAAGCTGTTGTTCACTGCTTTTCAGTTCTTCCAAACAAGTTTTTTGATTATTCTCCGCAGTGACTCGTTTTTGGTTCTCAAGAGAAAGAAGGTAGTTCTTTTTCTCGAGTTGTTCTCGCAAAATGTCCACCTGGTGCTTGAAGTAATTCAATTTTTCAAGGTGGACAAAGGGTGATGGTCTCTGGACGTAGTCATAACTTGGTTTTGGATGAGAGGTGTTTGGGTGTACATTCTCCCATCTCCTGTTATACGTGCCGGAAGACACATGCCCTGAACCAGCGATGTTGTGACATGCATTTTTCCGTCTCCTGTTATTTGTGCCAGGAAACGGACGCTCTGAACCAGAGATGTGGTAGCTTTCATTTTCCATTCTCTCATATGTGCCAGGAGACAAATGCCCTGAACCAGAGATATGGGAACTTTCATTTTCCATTCTCTCAAATGTGCCAGGAGACAGATGCTCTGAATCAGAGATATAGGAACTTTCGTTTTCCATTCTCTCATATGTGCCAGGAGACAGATGCCCTGAACCAGATATATGGGAACTTTCATTTTCCATTCTCTCACATATGCCTGGAGATACAGCATTTTGATTGTTATCCTCCGCTATCAGACCCTGATCAGGGTTCATTATATTGGCAAGAATGGAGGTTTCTTCTTCAAATCTTGTTTCAGCCAAAGGGTCATCTATTTTTTCACAAGGAACACCATCTGGGTAGTAGATGAAATCACCACTTGGCAAGTTTTCAAAGTTGAACTCATCGTCATCAACCATATCACTCCAAAGAGCGTTCGTAGAGGCTTCCATCTGCTGAGTTTCAGACATTTTGCCGTGATAATTATCCAACAATTTTCAAGACTGAAAAAATTTGTTTGGGAAATAAAGATGCTTCTTTAACTAACCCTGTGAGTTTATGAAGCCGAGAGGTATTTGGGACCTTAATATATAGGCTTTCATTGATGATGTCATCATAGGTCAATGACATCATTGACCTTTGATGTACGGACCTTTGATATACACAACAGAAAAGGAGTGATGTCATACATCTGTCATTTGATGTTTAGGGAGAATTCAAAGGTGCATTTTAGAGGTAGGTTGCTAGGCAACACTCAGTGTTTTTATTTGAATGCAACCATGATGCTAGGACGTTTATTTGGGAAAAGTATAGGGGTTTATATATGCTTAATGTAACGTTAGAGCCAATCACTGAATTTTGACACAGAAAGAAGAGGCATATTTTGATCCATACACCATAAAATTACAGAAGTTCGGTATTCAGCCCTGCGTCCCCCTTGGCGATCAGATCTTTGACCGTTGTGTTAACAAACTCCTCCGCTCCTGCTGTATCAGCGGACGCAGCCTCTCCATGCAGAGAAACACTTTTTAACCCAAATCGTTTTTGAAATTTGTCCAACCATCCCTTGCTGGCACTAAATGCAATGCAGTTTCTTGCAGTTAAATAACTGGAAGAAGTATCATTATGTTGAACTCATTAAACATTAGTCCCATACCGGGAGTCGAACCCGGGCCGCCTGGATGAAAACCAGGAATCCTAACCACTAGACCATATGGGATTTTTTTGATTTTTATGTTTTTTTTATTGTATTTTATTTTTTGTCTGATTGAATTTTTTTAACCAAGCTAATTCCATCCATCCATTATCTTTACCCGTTTCTTCCATTTTTGGTCACAGGGGTCGCCGGTGCCCATATCCAGCAATCACAGTGTGAGGAGCGGGGTAAACCCTGGACGGGTCGCAAGTCCATCACACGGAGACAAACGAGACAAACAACCATTCACTCTCTCACTCACACCTAGGGACAATTTAGAGTTACCAATCAGCCTAACATACATGTTTTTTGGTCCGTGGGAGGAAACCGGAGTACCCGGAGGAAACCCACGCATGCACGGGGAGAACATGCAAACTCCATCCAGAAAGGCCCCCGGACCGGGATTTGAACCGGCAACCTTCTCGCTGAGAAGCAGCAGCTCTACCAGTTGTGCCACCGTGCTGCCTATAGGCAGCAGCTCAAGCTAATTCCATTGAGATCATATATACATATTTATACATATGTTTTCAAGGAAAGTCTGGGCCTGAAGGCAGCCTCTAAACGTTGTTTCAGTCGGAGTTGACAAAGTTACTTTGAAAGATTTTTCCTGAAAAGTCTCTTCCAAAACTGCCATATGGATTTTGACTTTACGCTGGATGATTTTTCTTGAACAGGTCTTTCTAATGCATCCGTCTGAGTTGACAAAGTTACATTAGAAGACTTTTCTAGAAAATCAGTTACCAAAACATCCGTCTGGGCTGATGAAGATGCCAATTCCAAAATATCTGTCTGACTTGATGAGGATACTGTTTCTTTAACCGTTGGAGTTGACAATGCTACTTTTTCCAAAGTATCTGTCTGAGTTGACAAAGTCACAGATGATTTTGATTCTGTGACAGACTCTTCTGTTTGAGTAGAAAAAGTAGCAGCTGAACGTGGTATAGACTGAAGTGAAAGGTCTTGAACTATCTGCTTCAGTAGGCCGTTCATGCATTGTTGCTCCCTGAGCTGGTGTTCCAGGTCTAAATGTGATTCTATTTTAGACCTAAGCTGTTGTTCACTGCTTTTCAGTTCTTCCAAACAAGTTTTTTGATTGTTCTCCGCAGTGACTCGTTTTTGGTTCTCAAGAGAAAGAAGGTAGTTCTTTTTCTCGAGTTGTTCTCGCAAAATGTCCACCTGGTGCTTGAAGTAATTCAATTTTTCAAGGTGGACAAGGGGTGATGGTCTCTGGACATAGTCATAACTTGGTTTTGGATGAGAGGTGTTTGCGTGTACATTCTCCCATCTCCTGTTATACGTGCCGGAAGACACATGCCCTGAACCAGCGATGTTGTGACATGCATTTTTCCGTCTCCTGTTATTTGTGCCAGGAAACGGACGCTCTGAACCAGAGATGTGGTAGCTTTCATTTTCCATTCTCTCATATGTGCCAGGAGACAAATGCCCTGAACCAGAGATATGGGAACTTTCATTTTCCATTCTCTCAAATGTGCCAGGAGACAGATGCTCTGAATCAGAGATATGGGAACTTTCGTTTTCCATTCTCTCATATGTGCCAGGAGACAGATGCCCTGAACCAGATATATGGGAACTTTCATTTTCCATTCTCTCACATATGCCTGGAGATACAGCATTTTGATTGTTATCCTCCGCTATCAGACCCTGATCAGGGTTCATTATATTGGCAAGAATGGAGGTTTCTTCTTCAAATCTTGTTTCAGCCAAAGGGTCATCTATTTTTTCACAAGGAACACCATCTGGGTAGTAGATGAAATCACCACTTGGCAAGTTTTCAAAGTTGAACTCATCGTCATCAACCATATCACTCCAAAGAGCGTTCGTAGAGGCTTCCATCTGCTGAGTTTCAGACATTTTGCCGTGATAATTATCCAACAATTTTCAAGACTGAAAAAATTTGTTTGGGAAATAAAGATGCTTCTTTAACTAACCCTGTGAGTTTATGAAGCCGAGAGGTATTTGGGACCTTAATATATAGGCTTTCATTGATGATGTCATCATAGGTCAATGACATCATTGACCTTTGATGTACGGACCTTTGATATACACAACAGAAAAGGAGTGATGTCATACATCTGTCATTTGATGTTTAGGGAGAATTCAAAGGTGCATTTTAGAGGTAGGTTGCTAGGCAACACTCAGTGTTTTTATTTGAATGCAACCATGATGCTAGGACGTTTATTTGGGAAAAGTATAGGGGTTTATATATGCTTAATGTAACTGAGCCAATCACTGAATTTTGACACAGAAAGAAGAGGCATATTTTGATCCATACACCATAAAATTACAGAAGTTCGGTATTCAGCCCTGCGTCCCCCTTGGCGATCAGATCTTTGACCGTTGTGTTAACAAACTCCTCCGCTCCTGCTGTATCAGCGGACGCAGCCTCTCCATGCAGAGAAACACTTTTTAACCCAAATCGTTTTTGAAATTTGTCCAACCATCCCTTGCTGGCACTAAATGCAATGCAGTTTCTTGCAGTTAAATAACTGGAAGAAGTACCATTATGTTGAACTCATTAAACATTAGTCCCATACCGGGAGTCGAACCCGGGCCGCCTGGATGAAAACCAGGAATCCTAACCACTAGACCATATGGGATTTTTTTGATTTTTATGTTTTTTTATTGTATTTTATTTTTTGTCTGATTGAATTTTTTTAACCAAGCTAATTCCATCCATCCATCATCCACCATCCATTATCTTTACCCGTTTCTTCCATTTTTGGTCACGGGGGTCGCCGGTGCCCATATCCAGCAATCACAGTGTGAGGAGCGGGGTAAACCCTGGACGGGTCGCAAGTCCATCACACGGAGACAAACGAGACAAACAACCATTCACTCTCTCACTCACACCTAGGGACAATTTAGAGTTACCAATCAGCCTAACATACATGTTTTTTGGTCCGTGGGAGGAAACCGGAGTACCCGGAGGAAACCCACGCATGCACGGGGAGAACATGCAAACTCCATCCAGAAAGGCCCCCGGACCGGGATTTGAACCGGCAACCTTCTCGCTGAGAAGCAGCAGCTCTACCAGTTGTGCCACCGTGCTGCCTATAGGCAGCAGCTCAAGCTAATTCCATTGAGATCATATATACATATTTATACATATGTTTTCAAGGAAAGTCTGGGCCTGAAGGCAGCCTCTAAACGTTGTTTCAGTCGGAGTTGACAAAGATACTTTGAAAGATTTTTCCTGAAAAGTCTCTTCCAAAACTGCCATATGGATTTTGACTTTACGCTGGATGATTTTTCTTGAACAGGTCTTTCTAATGCATCCGTCTGAGTTGACAAAGTTACATTAGAAGACTTTTCTAGAAAATCAGTTACCAAAACATCAGTCTGGGCTGATGAAGATGCCAATTCCAAAATATCTGTCTGACTTGATGAGGATACTGTTTCTTTAACCGTTGGAGTTGACAATGCTACTTTTTCCAAAGTATCTGTCTGAGTTGACAAAGTCACAGATGATTTTGATTCTGTGAGAGAGTCTTCTGTTTGAGTAGAAAAAGTAGCAGTTGAACGCGGTATAGACTGAAGTGAAAGGTCTTGAACTATCTGCTTTAGTAGGCCGTTCATGCATTGTTGCTCCCTGAGCTGGTGTTCCAGGTCTAAATGTGATTCTATTTTAGACCTAAGCTGTTGTTCACTGCTTTTCAGTTCTTCCAAACAAGTTTTTTGATTGTTCTCCGCAGTGACTCGTTTTTGGTTCTCAAGAGAAAGAAGGTAGTTCTTTTTCTCGAGTTGTTCTCGCAAAATGTCCACCTGGTGCTTGAAGTAATTCAATTTTCAAGGTGGACAAGGGGTGATGGTCTCTGGACGTAGTCATAACTTGGTTTTGGATGAGAGGTGTTTGGGTGTACATTCTCCCATCTCCTGTTATACGTGCCGGAAGACACATGCCCTGAACCAGCGATGTTGTGACATGCATTTTTCCGTCTCCTGTTATTTGTGCCAGGAAACGGACGCTCTGAACCAGAGATGTGGTAGCTTTCATTTTCCATTCTCTCATATGTGCCAGGAGACAAATGCCCTGAGCCAGAGATATGGGAACTTTCATTTTCCATTCTCTCAAATGTGCCAGGAGACAGATGCTCTGAACCAGATATATGGGAACTTTCATTTTCCATTCTCTCACACATGCCTGGAGATACAGCATTTTGATTGTTATCCTCCGCTATCAGACCCTGATCAGGGTTCATTATATTGGCAAGAATGGAGGTTTCTTCTTCAAATCTTGTTTCAGCCAAAGGGTCATCTATTTTTTCACAAGGAACACCATCTGGGTAGTAGATGAAATCACCACTTGGCAAGTTTTCAAAGTTGAACTCATCGTCATCAACCATATCACTCCAAAGAGCGTTCGTAGAGGCTTCCATCTGCTGAGTTTCAGACATTTTGCCGTGATAATTATCCAACAATTTTCAAGACTGAAAAAATTTGTTTGGGAAATAAAGATGCTTCTTTAACTAACCCTGTGAGTTTATGAAGCCGAGAGGTATTTGGGACCTTAATATATAGGCTTTCATTGATGATGTCATCATAGGTCAATGACATCATTGACCTTTGATGTACGGACCTTTGATATACACAACAGAAAAGGAGTGATGTCATACATCTGTCATTTGATGTTTAGGGAGAATTCAAAGGTGCATTTTAGAGGTAGGTTGCTAGGCAACACTCAGTGTTTTTATTTGAATGCAACCATGATGCTAGGACGTTTATTTGGGAAAAGTATAGGGGTTTATATATGCTTAATGTAACGTTAGAGCCAATCACTGAATTTTGACACAGAAAGAAGAGGCATATTTTGATCCATACACCATAAAATTACAGAAGTTCGGTATTCAGCCCTGCGTCCCCCTTGGCGATCAGATCTTTGACCGTTGTGTTAACAAACTCTCCGCTCCTGCTGTATCAGCGGACGCAGCCTCTCCATGCAGAGAAACACTTTTTAACCCAAATCGTTTTTGAAATTTGTCCAACCATCCCTTGCTGGCACTAAATGCAATGCAGTTTCTTGCAGTTAAATAACTGGAAGAAGTATCATTATGTTGAACTCATTAAACATTAGTCCCATACCGGGAGTCGAACCCAGGCCGCCTGGATGAAAACCAGGAATCCTAACCACTAGACCATATGGGATTTTTTTGATTTTTATGTTTTTTTATTGTATTTTATTTTTTGTCTGATTGAATTTTTTTAACCAAGCTAATTCCATCCATCCATCCATCCATCCATTATCTTTACCCGTTTCTTCCATTTTTGGTCACAGGGGTCGCCGGTGCCCATATCCAGCAATCACAGTGTGAGGAGCGGGGTAAACCCTGGACGGGTCGCAAGTCCATCACACGGAGACAAACGAGACAAACAACCATTCACTCTCTCACTCACACCTAGGGACAATTTAGAGTTACCAATCAGCCTAACATACATGTTTTTTGGTCCGTGGGAGGAAACCGGAGTACCCGGAGGAAACCCACGCATGCACGGGGAGAACATGCAAACTCCATCCAGAAAGGCCCCCGGACCGGGATTTGAACCGGCAACCTTCTCGCTGAGAAGCAGCAGCTCTACCAGTTGTGCCACCGTGCTGCCTATAGGCAGCAGCTCAAGCTAATTCCATTGAGATCATATATACATATTTATACATATGTTTTCAAGGAAAGTCTGGGCCTGAAGGCAGCCTCTAAACGTTGTTTCAGTCGGAGTTGACAAAGTTACTTTGAAAGATTTTTCCTGAAAAGTCTCTTCCAAAACTGCCATATGGATTTTGACTTTACGCTGGATGATTTTTCTTGAACAGGTCTTTCTAATGCATCCGTCTGAGTTGACAAAGTTACATTAGAAGACTTTTCTAGAAAATCAGTTACCAAAACATCCGTCTGGGCTGATGAAGATGCCAATTCCAAAATATCTGTCTGACTTGATGAGGATACTGTTTCTTTAACCGTTGGAGTTGACAATGCTACTTTTTCCAAAGTATCTGTCTGAGTTGACAAAGTCACAGATGATTTTGATTCTGTGACAGACTCTTCTGTTTGAGTAGAAAAAGTAGCAGCTGAACGTGGTATAGACTGAAGTGAAAGGTCTTGAACTATCTGCTTCAGTAGGCCGTTCATGCATTGTTGCTCCCTGAGCTGGTGTTCCAGGTCTAAATGTGATTCTATTTTAGACCTAAGCTGTTGTTCACTGCTTTTCAGTTCTT
>JBBPBX010016183.1:21017-35051 GCA_038048925.1 Garcialebias charrua | reverse complement strand
ACAATTTTTTTGCTTTGTTTTGTTTTGTTTTTTGAATGTCCAGAGGACCAGACTTAGCTTTTTTAGATGTAGTAAAAGTAGAAGTACTACTGTATATTAATGTTTTTACTTAAGTAAAAGTAAATAAGTCCTTGCTTTAAAAAAAATTATTAAAGTAAAAGTACTTGCTGAATGTATTACCTAATGCAATGGTCTACAATATCATTAAGTTTGCGTACTGTACGGTATGTATATTTTATGTAATACATTAATAGTGTTTAGTCATTTTAATGAACAATGCTGCAGATAAGACATGTTTTTATGGTCTAGTGGCAGGGCTTTTGACTTGGGACCCGAAGGACGGTTCGCGTCCCGGCCACTACCCACCTTGGGGTGTCTATGAGTGCACACCTATTTCTCCAGCTCCCCGGGTGCTTTCGGGCTGCTCACTGCACCACCTGGTAGGTGGTTGGGTTAAATGCAGAGACGAATTTCGTCTGTGTATGGGAAACATACGCAGATGACAGGAAAAGACATTATTATTATTACATTATTTATTGTGTTTACTCTGTGACACAGTTCACACTTGGACTTGTGATTCTGTGCATCAGTATTTCAGGGATGACATGCAGAGTTAAATGTCATTAAGCAAAATAAAGAGGAATGATTATACCTTTTGAAAGTTTTTATTTAACAAAAGCAAAACCAATGTATCATTTTAACTGCAGTAAACACATTTAAGTAAAAGTTGTCTGCCTGAAAAAAGGAGCATTAGACCTAATAAAGCAACAGGCTCTGATCATCTCAACTCCAGTTTGTCATCAACTCTAGTTAAAATACTATCTAGTCAACCTTGTAATGGGTCAATAGTGAACTATATTTTTACTTCCTGAAACCATTTTCAAAACTTGCAACAAGAATTTCTTGTTCAAGTTCAGAAGTAGTTGGTTTTCAAAGTTTTTTGAGTCCAGTCTGGCTCTTTTGGGAGAGAGAATCTGTCCTGCTGTACTGAACAGTCTTTCAATAATCTTTCAATAAGGTCATGGTGGTGTTTATGTTCTGGCCGAATCTCTTTGGTGGAATCCATTTTGGGTGTGTTAGTGATGCTGTGGGTGCTCCCAGCTCAATGACGTGTACACTAGAATATACGTCATTGGTCCAGCTCTTCTTGAAGGCAGGTCTAATGTTACCTGTCCACTTTGCAGTGATTCAATGGACCAACTCCCCTCTCGACATCAGTTACTTTCAAACTAACGACAAATCAAAAAAGCTAACGTGAATGTAACTTGTAACTCAACACATTATAGAAATGTAGTGTAGTAGAAAGTACAGATACTTCATGTAAAATGTAGTGGAGTGAAAGTAAAAGTACACACATTTAATTATACTTAAGTAAAGTACAGATAAATGAAAAATGTTCCTAAGTACAGTAACAAAGTACTTGTACTTAGTTACATCCCACCACTATTTGTTGGCCATGCTATTGATATTATGCGTCTTTCTTGAAGGGAAGTTATCACATCCTTTGCCTTACAAGATGCATCATCACCAAACATCCTTTCAACTGATGGAATAAGAAGTGTATGTCAATGTCTGCTTTGACATTTACTGAAGCTCGCATGACCGCAATAATCCTTGTGTCTTTACTCAGTGTGCAGTACCAAACCATCAATGACTGGGGATTTTCTTGTTCAGGTTGTCTTCTTCATAAGTTAGTTTAGGCATAAATTATGACTTCCCTTTGTCTTTTTCTCTATGTAAATCACAATTTGGTCTCACATTTAGTCCCATCTGTTTTTAATTGATCCATTTTCTGTTTTCAAGACTTTTGCTTTAAGTTTTATATCCTGAATGGCTTCCTTGTTCGACCAGTAAGCTTCTTTTTTGCTATCTTCCTTTTTTGTTTGTACAGTAGTTGGTCCAGATTTTAGATACAACTGAGTGGGAACCACCAACATCTTTTTGTGATGATTTAACTTGAAGTTTTATCATTTTCTCTGTTTCAACTGATGAGGCCATGTTGGAAAGTTAGTGATTCTATGTTTTTTTCCTATACGTGATTTAAAATAAAAAAGGAATTGTGACTAACAATTAAATTTATTTTTCTTATTGTTTAATAATTCTAGAATTTTTTTTATTTTGAAATACTGTATGTTAGCTATTTGGCATGTAGAGAACTAAATTGAACAGGTGTGCATATTATCATTCACTCGGGGTCCCACAAGGAGGCAGCATGGGACCTTAAAACCTTTTCTGCAAACTACATACAGTACTTATTAGTAAAATTGTACACTGAATAATGAAAAAAATCCTTGTCTTTTTTATTGGTTAGTTTATTTATTTATTATTATTGAAACAAATTTGACTTTTTTTGCTTGCTTTAATAAATAAAAACTTAACAAGATGAGCTGTTCACATAAGCAGCTAATCGCAGCGTTGGCAGATATTACATGTTCAGTAGTCACAGTCTGAGAAAAACTAAGTTTCTTTTGGCTGCTCCTTCAGGGGTTGTCACAGTGAGCTAACTCAACTAACTGGTCTTGTTTTATGCAGTTGTCAAACCAAAAGGAGAGAACTGAGGGGCCATGTTGAAGCAAAAATGGTAAACAAGAAAATAACCATTTAAAAATCTTTATAAAGACAAACCCCTCCATCCCCAGAGATGCTGGTTTAGAAATCCCCAACACTGACAGAACAAGATTCATAAATCTTCAGAAGGCTGTTAACGTTCAACAGCTGGTGAAGAAGCTGAGATTAAAATTGGGATTTTATTTCAGGATCAGACCCTGTCTATCTTTTGAGGCTACAAAGTGACTGGTTGGTGCTACTTTTATGCCTGTACTGGACTATGGTGACATTTGGATGAGATAGGGGGACATAAAACAGATGAGGAAGTTATGCAACTAAATATATAACACCTGTTGATATAACTTGCATTCCACATAGCTAAGAGACTAAATTACTGGACATCCTTAACTTCATGCAGACTCTCTCACTGGTACATTTTCATCTTTAAATCGCTTCTTGGTATGCTGCCTTCATACATCTCCTACATGTCTCTCTGCGTGATCTCCTCCTACATGTCTCTGCGTGAGTGCAGCTACAGTGCGCTCTCAGGACAGCATTACTTGCAGTGTTCCCTCAGTGCCAACTGAACTAGGCAAAAGGGCCTTCTCCTACTCCGATCCTGTTTCCTGGAATATCTTGCAAAAAGATCTGAAGATCTCGACCTTGGCTTCAAACATTTGCTAAGTTCATGGGAAAAACCAAAGCAGACATGTTCTTGTTTTTAGTTTTCTACATCGCCTTACAACCTAGCTATTTTATTTTCTGTTACATTTTTAATACTATTTTATTTTCACATGTTATTCTCAATTTGTACGCACCTTTATTATTGTCTTTGTTGCCCTTGCCATCACTCTTTGTTAAAATCAGGTCTCTCTTGTAAATAACATCTTAAAGCACAGTACTGGGACTCCTCAGGGGACGGTCCTCTCACCGTTTCTGTTCACCCTCTACTAGGGATGCACAATATTTTCGACCTGGTATCGGTATCAGCCGATATTAACGTAAAATTTGAATATCGGACATTGGCCATTCCATTAAAATCCTTGTAGGTGCTGTTTTTGCCTGCAGCAGCAGTGCAACGTGATGACGTTTCAGCACAATGTGATGACGTTGCAGTGGCAGCACAACGCGATGATGTCACCCGATCTCACGGCGGAGAGGAATATTCAAAATCTCGGCGGTGTGGACGTTTTTATCCTGGTGACCAGGAAGCTGAATACAGTACAGAGGTGTGGTGGACAGAACCAGCTGCTACTCAACGTTGGAAAAACTGAAGAACTGTAGGTGGACTACAGGAAGAAGATCAGCCCCCAACTCAATCAACATCCAGGGTGGACACTGTGGACTGCTACAACCTGGGGGTCCACCTAGACAATAAACTGGACTGGACAGCTAACACCAACTCACTCTACAAGAAAGAGCAGCGTCGCCTTTTTTCTTCTGAGGAGACTCGGGTCCTTTAACGTCTGCAGGACCATGCTGCAGATGTTTTACCACTCAGTGGTCTCCAGCATCTTCTATGCTGTGGTGTGTTGGGGGTAGCAGGGTGAAGAAAGCTGATGCCAACAGACTCGATAAACTCATCAAGAGAGCTGGTTCAGTTCTGGGAGTGGACCTGCAGTCTCTGACAGAGGAGTCTGAGCAGAGGATGCTGAGGAAACTGCTCCAGATCCTGAACAACATGTCACACCTCCTGCATGACACCCTGGACTCTTACCACAGCACCTTCAGTCGCAGACTGAGACCACCGAGGTGCTCCACAGAACACCACAGGAAGTCCTTCAAACTTTTCACCTCCTCCCCCTTTCTGCACATAGGATAATAAAATTAATCATACCCTACAATAAACACTTTTAATGTTTCTGTCTGCACCTGATTAGAACTTCTGGTATTTTTATATTCTGTTTTTTTTTATATTCTCTGTTTTTTTTTATATTATCAGTTATTTTTTATATTCAGTTATTTTTTATATTCTCTGTTATATTTTATATTCTCTGAATTTTTTATATTCTCTGTTTTTGTTATATTCTCTATTATTTTTTAATATTCTCTGTTATTTGTATTTCTTTGCTAATTCCTTGTGTATGTTCCTTTGTACTGATACTCTGGCACAACAATTTCCTGCGGGATCGATAAAGTTCTATCTTATCTTATCTCTTAAATGAGTCCCCGAGGCTCAATGGGATTAATCTGTATAAATAAAGGTTGAATGAAGAAAAAAAGAGACTTATGAATAAATGTTCCTGGAATATAACCCATGAGTGACTTGAGTTCATGACAGTAGTCAAACAGTGATGTTTATCAACCTGGGAAATACTGTAGCATCCATTATTCAAAAATTAGCCCCCTCCACTTCCCCTGCTCCCCCTGTGTTCCATCATCGATCAGTTTACAGTTTGTGAGGAGGATGCACCTTAAAGCTACACCAATTTGAAGACAAAGAAGAACACGTTCTTATTTTCATTCATGAGTGTTGCCTGTATTCAACCCACAACAGCCATTTGACAGAGATAGGAATGCATTCCTGACAATGCAAGGTACCTTTTGAAAACTGTGGGGGTCCATGCACTGGCAGCAGCCGAGTCTTATCAAGAAGTCTCCATCTCGTGGAATGTTATGGACAATGAAGTTATATTGTTTGAACCTTAGGTGCTTTATTCTAATTCATTGATGGAATCTCTTCATTGGGATGCGATTCAGCCAACAGCACAACACAAATGTTAAACGTTTGTTGTTTTTTCTAGCTAAAACCAGATCAGCAGCTTCTGCTTTGGACCACGTGTGTGAAGCTTGTATGTTGTCTGTGCACAACAGCAGCTTTAGGAGGCAGGACCAAAGGGACTTTTTCAGCTTTTGTTTAATGGCCTGCTTTCTGTTCTGTTTCCAAAGCCATTCTGACAATAAACCAACAGGCCTGTTGGGGGGGGTACAGTAGCAGCTGGATTGTGTGGTGTTAGGTGGCAGGTGAACGCTGTCTTCTACTCTGCAGCTTCTGAAGGCAAACAGAAAAGAGAATTGAGGGGGCGGCGGGTAGAAGGAGAGAGTGCCAGGGACAAGAGGAGAGAGAGGCCCCATTCAGATGAGCGTTTCAATGCAAGCTGTACAATTGGGTAGTTACCCGATAAGTAATTATCAAAAATAGTCTAAATCTATTAAATGAATGGCAAGTGAAGATTGTGGAGAAAGAAGAAAGAGTTAGGTGACAGGAATCGTAGAAAGTAGGAAAGGGTAAAAGAGAATATGGAGGAGGAGGAGTTGAGAAAGATGATGAAGAAGAGCAGGACGCAGGGGAGGAGGGACTGTGGTCTTTGAGAGAATGTAGAGGAATGTGGGGAGCAGGTGGTGAGTGGTGACATGAAAAGCAGTGGTGACAAATGCAGCCGGTCGGCCGGCGGCCACAGAAAAGCACTCTGAATGAAATGGTGGCATCAGATTTCTCCACAAGCACAGCAACAGCTCCAGAAGGAGGAGCGAAAACCTCAACGAAGGGAAGGAGACACACACAAGGTGTCCTCTTGAGTGAACATACATGGATATCAGTGTTGTTTTCAATCATAAATAACATATTTATTATAGATGTATTTTGTGGCTAGTAGAATATGCTATAATGAAATTTTGTTTAAAAGATACACAAATTATTTGATTTAAAAGAACATTGGCTGTTGGAGTTAACCAGTTAGTTTTACAGATGAGATTCACCCTGATTTCCTTAAGGCTCTGGATGTTGTGGGGCTGTCTTAGTTGACACACCTTTGCAACATTGCATGGACATCGTGGGCAGTGCCACTGGATTGGCAGACTGGGTTGGTGGTTCCCCTCTTCAAAAAGTGGGACCGGAGGGTGTGCTCTAATGAAAGGGGTATCACTCTCCTTCCTTAGCCTCCCTGATTAGGTCTATTCAGGGGTATTGGAGAAGTGAGTCAGATCATTGGTGGAACCTCAAATCCAGGAGGAACAATGCAGGTTCCGTGCTGGCCGTGGAAACTGGACCAGCTCTTTACCCTCACTAGGGTACTCAGGGGGTCATGGGAGTTTGCCCATCCAGTCTACATGTGTTTTGTGGACTTGGAGAAGGCAAGAGACAGTGTTCCTCAGGGTACACTGTGGGGAGTGCTCCCTGAGTATGGGATTGGGGGCCCGTTGCTATGAGCTGTTCGGTCCCTATACAAGCGGTGCGAGAGTTCGGTTTGCATTGCCGGTAGTAAATTGAACCGCTTCGGGTGGGAGTTCGACTTCGCTGGGGCTGCGCGTTGTCACCGATTCTGTTCACAACTTTTATGGACAGAATTTCTTGGTGCAGCCAGGGGGCGGAGGGATTCTGGTTCGGTGGCCTCAGGCTTCCATCTTTGCTCTTTACAGATGTTGTCCTGTTGGTGTCATTGTAAAATAATAAATAATAAATGTCCATTTTTGTCATCTGTGTATGTTTCCCATACAAGACGAAATTTGTCTCTGCATTTAACCCAACCACCACCAGGTGGTGCAGTGAGCAGTCATAGAAAGCGCCCGGGGAGCTGGGGAAATAGGTGTGCACTCATAGACACCCCAAGGTGTGTAGTGGCCGGGGTTCGAACCTGGGTCCTTCGGGTCCCAAGTCGGAAGCCCTGCCACTACACCATCTTGGCCCCTTGTGCCATGATCCTCAGCTCTCACTGAAGCGGTTTGCAGCTGAGTGTGAAGCGGCTGGGATGAGAGTCATCACCTTCAAATCTGAGGCCATGGTCCTCAACCAGAAAAGGGTGGATTGCTCTCTTCGGGTCGAGGGTGAGGTTCTGCCTCAAGTGAAGGAGTTCAAATATCTTGGGGTTTTGTTCAAGTCTGAGGGAAGAATAGAGTGTGGAATTGACAGACAGATTGGTGCATAATCTGTAGTACAGTATTGCAGACTCTGAACCGGTTCGTTGTGGTGAAGAGGGAGCTGAGCTGTAAGGCAAAGCTCTCTGTTTACTGGTCGGTTTACGTTCCTATCCTCACCTATGGTCACAAGCTCTGGGCAGTGACTGAAAGAATGAGATTGTGGATACAGGCAGTTGAAATGAGTTTCCTTTGCTGGGTAGTTGGACTCTCCCTTAGAGATAGAGTGAGAAGTTCAGTTATCTTGGAGAGACTCGGGTAGAACTGCTGCTCCTCCACATCCAAAGGAGCCAGTTGAAGTGGTGCGGACATCTGGTAAGGATGCTCCCTGGGTGCCTCTCTAGGGAGCTTCTTCGGGCATCCAACAGTATTTAAAATCGAGATAGGTCTACATCGGAGTCAGAGAATCTTTATTGTCATTCGTACCACACGTGGTACATGTGATGAAACAAGATTATGTACACAGGGTCCCAGTTACATCCAACAATAAAATGTAACAGAAGAACAGTAATAACATCTAAGATATGAACTAAGAAAAACATCAACTAAAAATACCCTAAGCATTAATATCATAGAAAACATTACTCCAAACAGCAGCACAAACATGAGTCTGTATGAGCAGATGGGCACGAATGAACACAGCAACATGAAACAGATCAGCAGCAACATGAAACAGATCAGCAGCAACATGAAACAGATCAGCAGCAACATGATGTGATACGTGATTATTCTGGTTAGATATTCATGAGTCTACAAACCTCAGGGTAGAAGCTGTTCCTCAGTCTAGTGGTTCTAGACTTAATGCTCCTCAACCTCCTTCCTGAGGGGAGAGGGGCAAAAAGTGTGTGTGCTGGGTGAGTGGGGTCCTTCATGATGCAGGTGGCCCTCTTCTTGCATCTGGAGGTGTAGATGTCTGTGATAGTGGGGAGACTGACTCCAACAGACTTCTGTGCAGCCTTCACCACTCTCTGGAGAGCTTTCCTCTCTTCAACTGTGCAGCCTCCATGCCACACGTTGATGCTGGAGCACAGGATGCTCTCCACTGCACACCTGTAGAAGGAGGTGAGGACTGAGCTTCTCAGACCAGCTCGTCTCAGCCGTCTGAGGAAGTAGAGTCTCTGATGACCTTTCTTGATCAGGCTGGTGGTGTTGTTGCTCCAGCTGAGGTTATCGTTCATGTGTACACCCAAGTACTTGTAGCTGGAGACCACTTCCACCGCAGATCCTCTTATGTTCAGTGGGGTGTGAGTGTGTTTGTTCGTTCTGAAGTCCACAATCATCTCCTTTGTCTTCTTCACATTGATGTGAAGGTTATTATCTTTGCACCAGCTCTCCAGGTGTTCCACATCCTGCCTGTAGCTGGACTCATCATTGTTTGTGATCCACCACAGCTGTATCATCTGCAAACTTTACAATATGACAGCTTGGATGGGTAGCTGCAAAATCATATGTGAGCAGAGTGAATAGGAGAGGGCTCAACACACAACCTTGAGGAGATAATAATAATAATAATGAATTCAATTTATAATGCACTTTTCATTAATAAAAATCTCAAAGTGCTACAATGTGTAACAAGGTAAAGGTAAAAAATAAAACAAGTGATAAAATCAAATAAAATCTATAATAATATCGACTAAGATCAAAGATAAAATCATGTAGATTTAGGCTTGCTTAAAAAATAAATAAAATAAAACAAGTGATAAAATCAAGTAAAATCAATAAAGATAACAGCTAAGATCAAAGATAAAATCATGTGAAAGCAGAATAGGCTTGCTTAAAAAGAAAAGTCTTAATGCCGCTTTTAAAGTCAACCAGTGACTGTGGAGCTCTCAGGTCGTCAGGGAGGGAGTTCCACAGGCGGGGGGCAGCCACACAGAATGCTCGGTCTCCCATGGTCCTCAATTTGGTCCGAGGAATATGAAGTAAATTACTGTTCTGTGATCGTAGAGACCGGGTGGATGAATATGGTGCACCTTGAGATCCAGTGCTGAGGGTTATGGTGGAGGAGGAGAAGTCGTGGATCCTCACCAATTGTGGTCTGTTTGTCAACAGCAGCGTCCACCTCGATCTAAGGATGTTATCAATGAATTTTCTGATTTCTTGGCTGAAATCACACCAAACTATGATCGTGTGGTCATTTTTAGTGATTTTAATTTGCACGTGTGCTGTCATGAGAAGCCCTTGGTTAAGGATTATTTAGATTTACTGGACTCATTTAATCTAAATCAACATGTAAACGGTCCCACCCTAGAGCGTAACATACACTGGACCTTGTTTTAACTCATGATGTGACTGTTTCTAATCTTGATATCGGTGACAATGTGTTTTCAGACCACATGCCAATCCGGTTTGAATTCACCCTCCCCCATCTAACTCCTAAGCCGTGCATTCCTGCACGTAGCAGCCAAGCCATTAACCATTTCACTGCCGCACGTTTCACTGATGTTTACAACTCTGATATGATAATTCAGTCCTCTGTGTTTCTCTCTACCACTGAGGAGCTGATATCCTTGTTCAACTCTGTCTGCTTAAGGCTCTGGATCATGTTGCTCCTGTTAAATCTAGAAAACCAGAGCTGAACCTTGGCTGAATGACGTCACCAAGGCTGTTAGGCAGTAAAACAGGAGGATGGAGCACAAATGACAGGTTGCAGGTCTCTTTTCAAATACTAAAAGAGAGTTGGCGCCGTTCTCAGAAAGCAGTAAAAACTGCTAAATCCCAATACTTTTCAGATATCATTGCCTCAAACTCTCACAATCCACGAGTTCTGTTCTCCACCCTAAACTCTGTTCTCCACCTCACTGAACAATCACCTCTGGAAGCCTCGACTGAGCTGTACGAGAACTTCCTACATTTATTTTTAGAAATAATTGCGATCACCCAGGCTCTCATTTCTCCTCCAACTCATGATCCATCCATCTCACCTCAATCTGTTGCTGTATTTGACCATTTTGAACCAATCTCTCTGTCTTCTATAGAGCAGGTCATGTACGCCCTGAAACCTTCTGGTTCCCCCTTTGATGTGGTCCCCCCTCGGCTACTAAAGGAGGTTTTTCCTACTCTAGGTCCTTCCATTCTTGCTATTGTGAATAGCACTTTATCCACTTGTGTGGTGCCAAAAACATTCAAACATGCTGCTGTTCAACCTCTCCTGAAAAACCAAACCTTGAACCTTCAGTAGTATCTAACTTCAGGCCTGTCTCCAGACTCCCATTTGTTTCTAAACTTCTAGAGAAAATAGTCGAGTCCCAGTTGAAGTGCATCCTGGAGGATCACGCTTTCCTCGAGTTATTCCAGTCTGGCTTCAAATCTCTCCACAGCACTGAAACTGCCCTACTGAAGGTTTTTAATGACATCTTCTTATCCACAGACACTGGTGACTCTGTGTTGCTTGTCATATTGGCCCTTGCATCCGCTTTCGACACCACTGACCATGAGATCCTCATTGCTACGTTAGAGCAGTGGGTGGGCATCACAGGGTCAGCCCTTAATTTGTTCAGATCCTACCTCTCTGACAGGTCATTTTGTGTTTCCATCAACAATTTTAGTTCAGCAGTGGCTGCACTTAAATGGGGGGTTCCGCAGGGGTCCATCCTGGGTCCTCTCCTATTCTCCTTATACCTACTGCCACTTGGTACTATTTTCCAGAAACACAACATACCTTTACACTTCTACGCCGATGACTGTCAAATTTACTTTCCCCTAAAGCACAATGGTACCTACTCTATTCAACCTCTGCTCGACTGCCTGGCTGACATCAGGGACTGGATGGCTTTAAATTTCTTAAGTTTCAATGAAAAGAAGTCTGAAGCCATGTTGTTCCCTCCCAATGACACAATCTCGAACCACTGCATTGACCTTTCTGCTCTAGCCCTGTCTGAAAAACAAAAAGTCACAAATCTGGTAGTGATAATGGACCCTTCCATGAAACTCAACAGTCATGTAAATATGATTGTTAAATCCTGTTTTTTCCAGCTTGTCTAAGCTGAAGCCCATATTATCCAAAAATAACCTGGAGACAGTAATTCATGCATTTATTATATCTAGGCTTGATTACTGCAATTCACTCCTGTTTGGTATCAGTCAGACCACCATTGCACGATTCCAACTGGTCCTGAATGCAGCAGCCCAATTTTTAACCAATACACGCAAAAGAGAGGACATTACACCAGTCTTGGCCTTCCTGCACTGGCTACCGGTTCATCTTCGAATCCAGTTCAAAATTCTCCTATATGTCTACAAATCGTTGAACAGTCTCACCCCCGCCTATCTCACTGATTTGATACACCATATGTCCCACCATGTGCTTTGAGGTCAGCGGACCAGGTACTTTTAACAGTTCCAGGAACTTGTCTTAAATGCAGAGGTGACAGGGCCTTCTCTGTAGCAGGCCCAAGACTTTGGAACGAGTTACCTCTGCTCGTCAGACAGCTCCCCTCCCTCTCGGTTTTCAAATACCGTTTAAAGACCCATTACTACTCCGTTGCTTTCAACACCAGATTATCTGTTTGTTTTTTTTGTTTTGTTTATTATCTGCAATGTTTTTATGTCTATTTTTTGTACTTCATTGTGGGTGTTGCCTGTTGTTTGTTTGTTTGTTTGTTTGTTTGTTTGTTTGTTTGTTTGTTTGTTTGTACAGCACTTTGGTGTGCCTTGTCGTTGTTTTAAGTGCTCTATAAATAAAATGGTATGGTATGGTGTGGTTAAGAAGTCTAGTACCCAGTTACAAATGGAGGGGCCCAGTCCTAGTGTGAACAGTTTGTCCATCAGGGTTTGGGGGATCATGGTGTTGAAGGCAGATGTGAAGTCCACAAAGAGCCTACGGACATATGAGTCCTTCTGTTCCAAGTGGGTGAGAGCAGTGTGGACCACAGAGGAGATGGCATCCTCTGTTGATCAGTTCTCGCAGCGTGCATACTGATGAGGGTCCTTGTTGATGTTGATGGTTGTTTTGATGTGGGTCATGACCAGTTTTTCTAAGCATTTAGCAACTATCAGGGTGAGGGCCACTGGCCGATAGTCATTCAGACCAGTCACTGTAGAGCTTTTTTGGACTGGGATGATGGTGGCGGTCTTCAGGCAGGTGGGAACTATCTCCAGGGCAAGCGAGGTGTTACAGATGTCGGTCAGCACATCGCAGAGCTGATTGGCACATTCTTTCAACACTTTCCCGGGTACCGGTATGTTGTCTGGGCCGGTTGCTTTGTGAGGGTTGATCCTCCTGAAGGTACTCCTTACTTCTGCTGCGGTCACACTGAGATGCTCTTCATCTGGTGGTGAGGTGAGTCTGGTGCTTGGCGGTCTGTTTGGGTCTTCAAAGCGTACATAAAACTTGTTGAGGGCATCAGGCAGAGATGGGTCTTTGGGGCATTGTTCGCTCCTGCCTTTATAATCTGTTATGTATTTAATAATAATAATAATAATTTGTCACATTTGTCATCTGTGTATGTTCCCATACTTGACAGACAAAATTGGTCTTCTGCATTTAACCCAATCACCACCAGGTGGTGCAGTGAGCAGCGTAGTTGCGCTCGGGGAGCTGGGAAAATAGATGTGCACTCATAGACATCCCAAGATGGTGTGCCATGGCCGGGGTTCGAACCTGGGTCTAATGCCCCTCCACATGCTCCGTGGGTCTTGTGAGGTGAACTGACCCTCAATCCTCTGTGCATATGTAGCCTTGGCCCTCTTAATGCCAGCAACCAGCTCTATCCTAGTCCTTCTCAGCTCCTCTGAGTTTCCAGGCCTGAAGGCAGTGTTCCTGGCTGCCAGCAGGGTGCGAACCTCTGCATTCAGCCAAGGTTTTCTGTTGGGGTAGCTTTCAACATATCTTGTGATGGAGACGTTGTCAGTACATGAACTAATGTACCCCATGAGCCACAATTTAGACATGTACATAAGCCACAACTTAGACATGTACATGGGCCACAATTTAGAGGAACATTATCTTTCTTAGTTAACAGCAAAGATTATAGTTTGACACATGGACAGTGGCAATATTTGTGTAGCAAGTTATTATTCAAACACAGACATTAGTAAAGGTGAGTAGTCTTGAAAATTTCTAATAAAACTCAGATGGGGAACCATCTGGTCCTAGGGATTTTCAACTTTGCATATCGTTGATTGTGGAGTTTGTCTCAGCTACAGAAAACTCTTTCTCCAAATCTTTAGCCAGATCAAGACTTCCTGAAGGAAGTTCTAGATCTTTAAAAATGTTATTCAAGTTCAGTAGGTTAGCTGACGACAGTTGATTTGTAAAATTTACTAAAACATATTAATTCTAGCATGCTTCTCACACATTTAACCATATTTGCTTGTAGCAGTGTACAGTAGCACATTTTTGTTCACAGTTTAACATTGTAGTAAAGGACTATGCCACCAGGGAACATTGCTTCTATCAAGATATCTATAGGCCAGCAACTATGTTTTAAAGGAGAAATGTAATCAAATCTGAAAAAATCGATATAACAAGAATTTCATATAGTAAACAACACACATAAACATACTTAGTATGCTTTTTTCAAGTCAGTAGCTTAAAGAAATAGTTTTTTTACATTTTTCCTGCTACATGCCGAAGTGCAGTGATTTCTGTAGTAATTTTCTGGACGCACTTTTATGACACAATTAAGACCT
>JBBPBX010016182.1:38243-48475 GCA_038048925.1 Garcialebias charrua | reverse complement strand
CGCATCAGTCCAAAGTTGAATGAATATTTGTCTAATAAAGTGGAAAAATCCATAAATATGTCGCTTCACCGTATACGTCGCATCTATTATGCATCACCACTGACAACCCAGAAATGTGGGCCGGTGTTGTGCCAAGAATCGATGGGCTGCCAAATGGCGGCCGCGGGAGCATGCACGGGAGGCCTTTAACAAGAATTTCACAAGATCGACACTTTAAAACAATTATTTGTTTCCTTGAAATTATAGTAAAGTTGTGTCTCAGCCTAACTTTTGCTTAATAAATGCACTTTGACGGTCAAATCAGCTATATTTCAAAAGCCGATATGCAGAAGTAAACACATGCACGCGACGAGTCGCAGAGAGAGGAAAAGAGGAGGAACGTAGCTTGTTTCTTTGACATTTCATAAGAAAAGCTCCTAAACAATTATTTGTTTGCTCAAAATTATAGCAAAGGTGTGTTTCAGTCTAATGTTTGCTTAATAAAAGGATTTAATGGTCAAATTAGCTGCAATTCGCCGGGGCGGTGCAGCTTGTTTGACGGTCAGTCCAAGCAGCAAGCAGAACCAAGTTGGGGAGACTATGGCAAGCCGATTGTATTAACAAAAGCTGGTGAAGATTTTCAGTCATCCCAGGGCATGGTAAATTCAAAAAAGTTCAAGAAAAAACAAAGTATAAATGAAAGTATAATAAATACTGTAAACTCCAGTTGTTTTTGTTTTGAACTTTTTTGAATTCGTCATTATAGCCACATTTACCTATTACATGATACAATGGCATGCTACTACTACTCTGCTGCCATCAAGTGGCTGAAAATGGTACTGCTTAAAACAATTTCAGTCAGAATGAATAAAAACGGTCATATCTCAGCCAAAAATTGGTTTATAAATATGGAAAAAATCCATAAATATGTTGCTTCGGCCTTTAAGTTGCAGGGCAAGTAAATCGTGCAAAAAAGTGTGACTTATAAAGTGGAAAATACGGTAATTTGTTTGACAAGTTTTGGATGCAAATGGCTCAAACTTTGTCCTTTCTCAGAGTAAGATATTTTATGTGTAAAACTCTTGAGTAAAAGGAGGTTGATGTGTATTCCTTCACGTAACATCATACCTTTACCTTTCATGCCATCTACAGACTATCAGCTATTTGACAACTATTTATAACTTTGACAGGAAAGTTTGATCTTTCTTTAACTGCAGTAAAAAGCTGAGAATGTGATCCTTTTACTGACAAATTCATTTGCATTTTCAATAACCACAAAAAAGGTTAAAAATATGTTTGTCTCTTTGAAGCACATGCATAATAATCTCAACCATGCAATCCATACCCCAAATTTTTTTTAACATAAATAAAATCAAATAAAAGATTTCAGTCAAAGTCGTGGCACCTTCCAGTTCCAGTCATTTAAACTGAATTTAACTACGTCTAAATGATAGTTCAAACATGTCGGCTGAGCAACTTTAGAGCATTAGGATTGAGATGATGATGTGTGCGATCATTCGGAGGTCTGAAACATTCAGCAGTTTGAGTGAAGTTAGCTGACGCAAGAAAAGACTCTTTCTCCCTCTATCAAAATCAAGCTCTGAAAATTACCACCTGTCACACAATTAAACCAGCAGAACAATTCTGCTTCAAATCATAATCAATCAGAAAGTTTTTAGTGGATAAAGTAGCACAGAAGAGACTGGATTCTCTAACCCTCAAGGAGAGAAAAACAATCAAATTAGTGTGCGCTTGTTAAAAAAAAAAATATATAAATAAATAAAACTGAGCTAAGGAGTTTGCAGAATTGCAAGCTGCAAGGCGTGCAGGTGCTTTTTCGTGGTGGTTTGGGGTTTCCACTTGGCTGCTTTGCCAACTTGTTAGAGAATATTTCCAGACTGGAATGCAGCAGATTTTGTTTGTGATATGGTTCAGGAAGAAAACGAATAGCACTAATGTGCATTATAATAAAAATGTGTTAAAAACGACTGCACACACATTTGAGTTGTTTTTGTCCTCCCTCAAAAGTTGCAGTTTATTAACATTAGTTAGCATATTTAAAAAGGTAAAAGTATTTTCTCTATTTCGGGGGCGGCCGTGGCGTAGTGGTAAGGGCAGTCGTCTCCCGATCGGAAAGTTGGCGGTTCGACTCCCGGGACCCGCACCATGTGTCGTTGTGTCCTTGGGCAAGACACTTAACCCTGAGTTGCTCCCGGTAGGACTGGAAAGCACCTTGCATGGTAGTCTGCCGCCACCGGTTTATGAATGTGTGTAGCATTCAATATATGTGTAGCACTTTGAGATTTTCAGTAATGAAAAGTGCGTTATAAATTGAATTAATTATTATTCTTATTATTATTTCTTTTATTACAGCCATAAATCACCATCCTGTGCTTAATATATTAATTAATATGATTCATTTTTGAAGATTTAGAGAACAAGTACATGCTTCCACCATCAAACAACACCCTAGTCCCTCGCTACTTCGCAGTTCCACGTTTGCGGACTCGCCCTATCGCGGATTTTCAAAATAAGATTGAACACAAGAAGAAAAAAAAAACTGTTCAGGACACATGATAGTCAACTTTAAAATTACTCACATGACTGTAAAAGTTAATATTACTCACATGATTGTCAAAGTTAATATTACTCACATGATTGGGACAGTACTGGATACTGTACAGTAAAAAGTTAACAAAAAAATTAACCACTTTGGACAGGCACCACCATTTTGTAGTTTTCTTTCAATAAGCCTACATTGTATCCCCTGCTCATAACGACTACATTTCCCAGAAGCCAACAGAGCCCAGCCCAGAAGCCCCATTTCTTTCTGCTGAAATACTATAGGGAAAGTTTTGAAAATATCAGAAAATGTTTGGCACTTGTTACAGTGACTTTGGGGCACAGATCGCAGAGATCCACATGGAATCCATTGAACTGGACCAGAACCGGAGCAGAACAGAGCAGAACCGGAGCAGAACCAGAACTCCAGACCCATCAGTGAATCTTAAGACCACGAGGGCTTCCAAGCAGGACCTGCGCCGCCGAAGGTCCAGCACTCCACCCGGAGCCCACCGGGACTCTCTTAATCTCTTTTAACCAGCCCATGAGGACCTCTGAGCAGAGAAGCACTGGCGGCAAGTAAAATTTTGTAGCTACAGTCCTATACATATGTTGTTAAAATGACATAGGTTTAAGAATTTAGAACATTGCAAGAGTGTGGAAAGGTTTTCTAAAGCCTTTTTATATAGATAAATACTACAATAAATATAACATCGCTACTTTGCAGATTTTCACGTATTGCTGGGGGTCTGGAACTTAACTCCCTCAATAAACAAGGGACTATTGTGCATAATTTCTAACCTTATATTGCTGCAACACATCCTGTGTTTGCAAAGCTCCATAGCTGCTCTGCCATCCTCTGGAAAAGTGCAGCTGAAAAACATCTGAGTGTAGAGCAGCCTCTCGTTCTTTGTTTGAGAAGCACCACACCGGTCAATACCTCTGTTTGGTCACAAGTTTGGACCTTTCAGCTCTAAACACACGACTTCATACAACAAACATACAGTGAGGGGAAGCCCCTCCCCCCACACACATACATGTATGTGCCATAAAACCTCATTATTTGTTATATTTAATGTTAATGGAGTAAATCAATGTACACATTTGAACTCTAATCAATAAGCCATAAAAAGATCACTTTAAGTCAGACATTCTGAGATGGCATTCAATCTCAGCAAATAGATAAAAACACTTTAAAGCAGCTTTGCTACACTCCTCACAACAAACTGTTGATAATGATGTATTTTTAGGTGAAATTTTATTTGGAGTCCTTTTTGAAGGAGTCACCAAAAGCAACAATAGAGATGTAGGTGGCCCCGTCACTCCTCTGAAATTACGTGCTTCATTGCAGGCTCATCCTTGTTTTGTTTATTTTATTTCATTTTTCTCATTTTGAAGGGATATGAACTGATGCTTATTTGGGGGACAATTTGAAAAGGCAGCAAATTATTTTTATCTTGCAGTTTCTGTAAATGCGTTAAAGTTTTCATTAATAAATTGTAAATCTAGCAGGGGGGGAAAAAGGATGCCAAATCAGAGGTTTTTGTAAAGATAAAGATTTATAAACAAAGTGCTGATAAATAAATAAATATTTCTAAATTAACTGACCAGAATCAAATGTAAAAAAGATTATTCTGAACTATCTCAAATGTTGCATTTTGAACAATTTTACTCCAGTAGTTTTACAGATACAGTATACTGATGTGCAGTTAGAGCAAATGGGTACACACTACATGTAGTATAAGTAAAAGATAATCAGACAAGTGTAGTAACTCAAAAGACATTTAGGTGGAAATATAGGAGTGCATCTGCTGCTAAACACTAAAAGAAATAAAAAGATTGATTATGATAACTCTCAAGAATAAAAACTGGTATTAAGCAGAGTGGTGGGCACCATCAAGACAGAGGTTAACATTCAAACAATACATGTACAGTACATGCTATTATTATTATTATCATCAACATCATCATCATCATTATTATTTGCTAAACTTACGTCTAGAGTGGCAAGTTCATCATTTCAGCCTAACTTGTCTTTTTATTTGCATACTTTACTCAATAAATCTGACCATAAATATAAACTACTGTATACCAGAGGTCACCAACCCTTTTGAGACTGAGAGCTACTCCAGTAGGACCAAGCATCACAAAGGGCTTGTTTGATACAAACATAAAATTGCACGACTCACCTTTAATTATATTATTAATAATAATAAATTTAGACATATAATATATATGAATATATGATGATGAAGGACTCCTCACAATAATTTTCTATAACGATTTACCATGGCAGATATGATCAATTATTATTGATAATTAGTGATTAGAACTCTTAATCGAGAACTCAAATTCTCAGTTTGAATCCCTTTTGGGGCTTGTCTGTGTGCCTCTAAATTGCTCTAGGTGTCTGGGAGTGTGGTTGTCTTTTTGTCTGTGTCCCTGTGATGGACTTGAGTCCTGTCCCGTCTTCATCCAAAGGTAAATGTACCAAAGGCAGCTACTATAGGCTTCAGCCCCCACCCAGACCCTGATTAGGAACAAGGGGGACATAATGGATGATTTACTATAGCAGAAAACAGACATCTAATTTAATTTATTGTAATCTCAATTGGTAATATTTGAAATTCAGTGCATTTTTAATACAACATTTTTGTATTTTTAAATGTAACATTAGTACTGATCCTCAGATCGGATGCATTTTTTACTCATCATTACATATTTTACTCTTTGGTACAAACTACTTTTCACATTATTCATCATTGCTTCTTTCAAGACCTCCACATGTGAGAGTGCCTCATGAAGAAAGACTGCTGTTTGCTCAAAGCTGCCTTTAACTCCTGGTGTTTGTCTGCCCGTCATGCCCTGCACAAAGTTAGTATTAAAGCTAATGGCTGGTGAAGTGTTGCTCCACATTGTGGCGTTTTGATGTTGCCACAGTCACTCCACAAATGAGACATGCACACATTTGTCTTTTACAACTGTTAAAAACAAAAAAAGAATAACTCTTCCTCCCAATCACTGTGAAAATGATGTTTTTTTAAAGCTTTCCTGCCACTTTCCCTGCTACTCAGGGAGGTAAAAATAGTTTGTTGCTGTGCGCTCACAGAGATCTCAGAAAAAGTTAATTTATTTCAGTAAATCTATTAAAAAAGTGAAACTTGTTTATTACATTCATTCATAACACACAGACTGATATATTTCAAATGTTTATTTCTTTTAATGTTGATGATTACTGTATAACTGACAACTAATGAAAAATCCCAAATTCAGTATTTCAGAAAATTAGAATATTGAGAAAAGGTTCAATATTGTAGACACCTGGTGCCACGCTCTAATCAGCTAATTAAATCGAAGCACTGGCAAAGGCCTTTACAAAATAGTCTCAGCCTAGCTCTGTAGGCCACACAATCATGGGAAAGACTGCTGACTTGACAGTTGTCTAAAGGATGACCACTGACACCTTGCACAAGGAGGACAAGACACAAAAGGTCATTGCTAAAGAGGCTGGCTGTTCACAGAGCTCTGTGTCTGAGCGCATTAGTAGATAGGCAAAGGGAAGGAAAGGATGTAGTAGAAAAAAGTGTACAAGCAATGGGGTAAATGCACCCTGGAGAGGATGGTGAAACAAAACCCAATCCAAAATGTGGGGTAGATTCACAAAGCGTGGACTACAGCTGAAATCAGTGCTTCAAGAACCACCATGCACAGAAGTATGCAAGACATGGGTTTCAGCTGTCACATTCCTTGTATCAAGCCACTCTTGAACAAGAGACAGCGTCAGAAGCGCCTCGCCTGTGGTAAAGATAAAAAGGACTGGTCTGCTGCTGAGTGGTCCCAAGTTATGCTTCTGATTAAAGTACATTTTGCATTTCCTTTGGAAATCAAGGTCCCAGATTCTGGAGGAAGAGAAGAGAGGCACAGAATCCATGTTGCTTGAGGTCCAGTGTCAAGTTTCCACAGTCAGTGATGGTTTGGGGTGCCATGTCATCTGCTATGGTTGGTTCACTGTACAGTATTTTCTTAGGTCCAAGGTCAATGCAGCCATCTACCAGAAAGTTTTAGAACACTTTCCTGCTGTTGACCAACATTATGGAGATTTAATTTTCCAACAGGACTTGGCACCTGCCCACAGTGCCAAAAAGTACCAGTAAGATTAAATTAGGTGGAGTAAAAATGGTGACAAAAATCATACATTTTTTTTCTACTTTGAGTTGTTAAGGATTTCAGACACCCAAATACCCCAATGCAATTATTCCTATGCAATATGCCCTCATCCACTCTAAGCTATGATGGGATTTAAGATACATAAATATCCTCTGCTACACTACAGAACATAATGCTTTTTGTGTTTCAATTAAGCAGCCAGACAAATTTCAAAAGTGATTCTTAATGTCCTTGATCACCTTCCTTTAGCTGAAAGGTTTCCTAGCAGCACCTACAAAAAAAACCTGTTCAAGGTAGCAACTTGCCCTTGCATTTAATTAGCAAGTAAAAACATCTAGTGTTTGCCTAACCCGAGGTCCTAAACGAAATCTGCCTTGATTATAATATTGGTTACAATGATAATTTGCTGGAGCAGTTTACATTTTTTTTTAATATTGCCAAGGTTATTCTCTAATGAGAACTTTAATAAGCTCTGAACTCATCCATGAGGTTAACAGTAAATTATGCAAAAAGCTTCAAACTGTTTTTTTTGTTTTAGTTAGTGCAGTCACACTGCAACATGAGAGTACACCCATCTGAATAAACTTGACAGTTAAAAAATGTAGTATGACATCTTTGAAAGCAAAGTGAGGACATTTCATGACAAGAAAAATATCAAATGCAAGGGCTGTTGTGTCAGTGCTAATGCATCTAAAAAGCCTTGCTTCAAATGTCACAGAGGGCAAACAAGTCAACAGAGATGGATTAAGTTTGCCGTCTGAAACAAACATGCATGCAGCCACTCACCTCGTGTGCCATTAAAGAAGAGAGTCTGTCGGCGGGGATTCTGGATGACCACTATCGAGCCGTCGTAGTCCTGCAGGCGGCACGAGATGTGGGCCGTTCCTCCCTCCAGGACTTCCACATTCTCTGCTTGCACTGCTTGACAGTGAGCTGAGGGAGAGAAAGATGGATGTTCATTTAGTGATACAAAGACTGCATGATGAAGAGGGAAAAACATTAAAAAGAAGAATACAGTGAGCAGATGCACAGGAATAAAAAAAAAAAGATCAATTCACAGCTCTCTTGAGATACAATCTTTCAAAAAATAAGGTACTTAAGACGTCCCTTACTTAACTCCTATTCATCACAGTGACGGAACAAAGGAAAATGTGGACAAAGTAGATGTAAATGGAGAAAAAGGGAAGACGGTGATAAAGAAACTGAAAGCCAGAGAAATGACACCCACTGATTACAAGTTAAAGCATATCCTTATGAGTGACACTTTCATGTGTAATACCAATAAAAAATAAAATAACAATCATGGCCATTCAATTTTTATTTTCTATTTTTTTCTTTAATTGTTTTTGTTGTTTTAATAAAATTCATTAATGAAGATTTTAATACAGTACATTATTAAATCACAAAGATGAGACGCACATTATACTGTACACTTTTACGTATCGACCAGTGCATTGGCACCTGCACAGATCACTAGGCTGTGACCCTGAAGCTACAAATAGGTATAAATACTGCTGTTACGCTAAAGTCATTTTGTACGAGTCTGAGTGTGGAGCTCTCAAGACCGAAGCCTTGAATGCACATCACACACTCATAATGTGATTCATCTTCCAGGTGGAAGCTAAACCAATTGATTACATTCCATTATTCAAATTTAATGGTTCTTATTAGAGTGCTGGGATAATACACCGGCCTAGGCACTTGCAAATGAGTACTCAAACATGCAGAGCCCTTTATGAACACATGCTCCTTTTAACTATTCACCTGCAAATGAGGACAGAGACAGAATCCCACATTCATGCTGTGACATTTACACTAGCAGATATTTCCCCACATAATTTACTAAACAAAATGATCCCTAAGCCCTGCTTTTTTGGACAATGGGGTCTCTGAAGTAGATGTAGGTAAAATTGCAAAAAGTCAATCATAAAGACACTGAATGTTCTTTGATTATAGCTTCCGCGATGTTTGTCGTCAACCTGCTGACCCGACGTAGCCGATTCTTTCCCTCCTGCTGGGCCGAACGGACAACGAGGGCCATCGTGTGAATAGAAATTATTTGAGGAGCAATTATTCAGATGGTTTCAGTCAAGGGTGGAATGAGATTGTCTTCAGCAGAGGATCAGCTTACTGGCGTTCACAAACTAGTATTTACCAGTTTGCATCGCGAGTTGCATTCCTCCTTGCCACGGCAAAGTGTTGGCCGCGGGGAAGATTTAGAAGAAGAACACCATCAGTATTGAAGTGCAGTGACGGAGCGTGCAATAAGAAAAGCCGATGAAGGAGATGAGACTACATATATACATATCACCGCTGAGGTTAGCAGCGCTCCTGAGCTTTGTTAAACACTTTGAGGGGGGAGGAAATGTGAGACAAACAGATGGTGGCTGCCGTGGCATGAGCTGCTGATTTGACTGCTTCAGGACAAAAAAAAAGTCTAAATCTGCAATGGAACAAGTTCAAAGATTGTGTGTGTGCACATTTACAATAGGTGGGATGTGCCATGGGTGTACAAATACAGAGGTTGGCATATTGCAATTAAGCTTCTTTGACATCATCTGATCTCCCCAGCTTTACCAAAATCCAGTTCCCTTCTTGATTTTATTCTCTTTTAATTACTTAACGCTTACATATTCATCATGTTGGAGGGGAATGCTGAGACATAGTGGATACTGAAGAGGATGGAAGAAAACCCCAAGAGGGAATAAAGACAAAGGGGGACTCCAACACTCTGTAGAACTGAGGAAAAAAAACTTGACAATTACCACTAATTGAAGTCATTATTGCGCCCATTCTCTGCATCAATATTGTGATTCATATCAAGGGCCATCGGGCCTGCCACCGCCATCCCAATTATTCCTCTAATGGATGTTATTACTCAACACCATAGCAACTGGGCAGGGCGTTGCATCTATTGTATTAAACAATGCTAATTGTAATAGTGCTGCCGTGCATCCTAACAAAGTCAGTGCATTGTCTGCGTGTGATTAGTGACCAGTTAGAAACAACAACAACAACAACAAAAACAACAACACAACATTAAGTAGCAACTTTAAAAAAACAAGGACCAAAAGTTTGTGTCTGCGATGATGCCAGAAAACTAATTAGCTGTCCATTTGTACCGCAGTCCCATTTCTCCTGACAGCTGTCACCCCTTCAAAGGAAATTAGCTGCAGTGGCATAGCGGTGCAGACGGAAAACGGCAAAGAGAAATAAAATATTTAAAAGCATTAACGACGAATCGTGACGACTGATATCCGCCGTTGCCTGCTGAGAGATGCCACCCAGAAACACCTGCTGGCTGGCGGCAGATGATCAATGTGGGGTGAAAAGAACAGGGAGATGGGGAGACGGTGCAGGCGGGGTGGTGGGCTTTAACCAGGAAATGCTAGCAGGGAGTTAGGAAGTGAACGCTTGGATATAATAAAGCAGCTGGTGGGGGCTGGACAAAATATATGAGAGATGACGCATATTCCTCCACTTCTGCTCATTTCGCAGCTGGGTTACAGCACTTTAGTTTGACT
>JBBPBX010016182.1:11118-30955 GCA_038048925.1 Garcialebias charrua | reverse complement strand
TGCTCTCACACAAACAAACAGGAGGGATGCTATTAATTAAAGTGATCCACAAAACAACAACAAAGGTAAACGTCTTATTATGGAATTTGTCACACACACTTTTAAATTCTGTGCTAGAACAAACTGGAGACTGTTTTTACACAAAAGAGGCACTGTTTGTGACAGGTTTCTATTATCAGCTTGGATGGTTTCATTTTTCTTCTTTTTATTATATAGATTTATTAGTTTATATAATTTATTTGCTCAGACTTCTCAGACTTATTACATGAAGCAAATGTTGTGTTTGAATGCCAAAGATAACCAAAAATACATTGTAAATGAGTCCTTGAGGCTCATTGAGACTAACCTGTATAAATAAAGATTGAATGAATGAACCACCAATGTATTTTAAAAATTCAAACAATTGCACATCTAAAATATTAGGTCATAATTTATATTTCAGACTCTTGGGATATAAACATATCAAGTTTTTCCCTTTCATTGAGGATTTCCTTCTATAAATCACTGCTATACTGAGTACAGCTCAAATCATCAGACACATTTAATAAAATGTCTTGATAAATTATATTCCCTTAAAAAATAGGTCTATTTTTGCTCTTCCATTTTTGATGGACATGCATTTTATTCATCTCCATTTAACACACTTTTTAAAATGAAATTGATCGTTTAGCTCTCAAAGTTCATTCTGGTTCCTTTAGAATGATTTTACCCCCTAACAGATGTGTGTTAGGGAATTTTCGGTCAAAGGATGTTTTTAACCACTATGGCTGAGAATGTTAACTCTGCCCATGAATCACATGTTGGGTTAGCAGAGTGATCTGGATGAGGAGCTGAGTGCAGCTGCAGTGTGCACTTGTTGCTTTAAGGACACCTCTGAGTGTGTGGGCTTGGCTGAACTGATGAGAGTATAAAAACAAGCTTCACAGACGGCTCGTGGCAGATTCTCGTGACTGGTCTTCGTGTGTACTTCCTGTATATCTGTGTAACCTGTCCTGAAACTTGGACCATGCAAGCAAATACTGGCTAAAAATATTCTCCGGCCATTGATTGTATAGTTCTTTTATTGAAGTATTTTAAGAGATAATATTTTTTTCCAACAAGCTGCAGGACAAGGTGTTTGTGGAGGGATGTAATGTTTTTTTTCCACAGCTCAGCTGTCAAAGAAAAACTCTGTCAGAATACTGTAATGAGCAGATCTTGCTCCTCAGCTGACTTTAACTCCACAGAGCCTGCTCTGCGTTCCTCAGAATAAACCCCCACTTGAAGAACAACCAACAGTAGCTCATCTGCACGCCAAGTTTTCAGGAAGTACTTGGATGCGGGAACTTTTCAACTTTGCAGTCATTTCCCTCCCTGATGTGTGCAGCGTAAAAATGTAAATAGATAAAACGGAGTCAAACAGACTTTTTGTTGCTGAGGTTTCTCTTGAATGTCACACAACATTAACGTGATGCTGACTGATGCTCGTTAGCCGAGCGCTAATACATTTTGCATCTGCCCTGAGTAAATCACAGCCGGCCTTTTTCACACCACCGTGCAATGAATCGTATAATTTCCCATAATAATAACTCTCGCTGTCAACGTAATTAGTTAACTGTGTTTAATCAGATGTAAAATTGATCCCTGGATGAGGGATGTCTGTGGAGGTCTTCGCCCCTACCCGCTCAATGGGAATGCTGCTGCGGTAACGGCGGCTCTCTGATGGTGGCGTGGGGAGGCCAGCAGGACGTCTGGCTCCGAGCGACACTCGAGTTCTGATAAAAACAAGAAGGGGTCCAGTTCCTGATCAATACTTCCCCCACACCTCAGAGGAGACAGCGAGGAAGCTGGAGAAGCTCAGATTCTTCTGAGACTCGAAGCCCTTCCTGTTGTCGCCGATTCAATCTCCTCGACGTCTCTTTTCTGCCCTTACACATGTAAAATGTTCAGATTTTAAATTTAGGTTGTCATTTATAGCCAAAAACTTTCTCCTGAAGTTCAGACTTTTCCTTTTTGTCTTTGTTTAGAGCTACCATTTTATTTGCATTGGCCAAAAACACAGATTTTCTACTTTAAGTACCCTAAAGTGGATAGAATCCAAAGTCAGTTTTAATTAATTTGTTTGCGTCTTTAGATTCAGATACCCACTTTTGGAGTCCAGATTTTGTTGCTGTTTTCCTTTTGATCAAATCAACAGTAGTTGACCAATTATAAAATCTTAGCCCAGCATTCCTTGAAGGAATGCCTATCGCCTGCCGACAGATTTAAACTGTCATCCCTTTTTGAAGAGGAATGACAGAGTTGTAGCCGTTTTGGTCAGAACATAAAAAAAACTGTTGTGCACAACTGAATGCTGCAGGACCTGACTCTCATCTACTATAAATCAAGTCCAATTTCTGAACAAGTTAGAGCTTTTTATGTTTGCTAACATTGGTTAGCTGCAGCCGTCTTGAATCAGATTGACTTCAGTAAGTCAGAGATGATCCGTTGAATGTTTGCTGTAAAACATGTTCTGCAGTTGCTTTCTGCAGAGGAGAACAGGACTAGGATGGGGCACTCACTCCACAGCTGGACACGCTCACCTGGGAGGGGAAAGGAACTCTTTCTGTATACGAGCTAACTTTACCCTTCCACCTTCAGCATGTAGAGCAGTGGTCCCCAAACTGCGGCCCGCGGGCCGGATACGGCCCTCCTCCACATTTGGCCCGGCCCCCAGAACAATACCAGATAACATTTAGATTTTTTTCATATGTGTATTTGTATTTGATAATAAAGTTGGACGTTTGCAATAAAATGTTCCTTAGTTATGAACTATTTTGAACTATTGTTCCACATTTAATTTATTGTGTCAACGTTTGGGGAAAAACTCTGACACATCCAAAACGTGACATTCTGTTCCACCCTTTTGCGGTCTGTGCCCCTATCTGGCAACCCTCAGAAAAAAAATCCTAAACCCGCCCCTCTCAAAGACAGAACTGAATAATGGTGAAAAGATTAAGAGAAAAATAGATTCAGAATGCAGGGCATTTAAGCTGCAGCGAACAAATGATTATTTTTTTGTTCAATGCAAAGAAAAGGCTGTCCGTCTCATCTGTAAAGTGGCGGTGGCGGTATTCAAAGAATACAATCTGCGGCAACACTATGAATCCCGTCACAGTATGATAGCTTGCGTGGCCTAGCATGCTAACGCGGAGGGGCTAACGCTAATACGCGCAGCCTTTTGGATGGACACCGCGGAGAAACGGCTCCCAGTAAGTTATTCACTACTAATTAACTATTTATTATTGTTCCAACATCTGTGAAGAACCCAGAGAGGGTTATTTGATTGAGCTTTCTGGAAAACAATACATGTTTACATTTAGGCACTCCTGCAATTGTCACACTTTTTCCTGTTACAAACTGACTCCGGCCCCCCACCAGAGAAGGGAAAAGTTATGTGGCCCTCACAGGAAAAAGTTTGGAGACCCTTGATGTAGAGGATGACTTTCTTGTTGTTGTTGTGTTTGCACTGAAAGTTTACAGAAAACACGTCCATCATCAGCAGCAGCAGCAGCAGCAACAGCAGCTTTATTTATAAAGTGCTTTAAACCGACACAGATGAAACAAAGTGCTGAACAACAAACAAGATAAAAGAAAGCATAAAAACAGAGCTATAAAACTAACACACAGTGAACTAAAAACTCAATTTAAAATACAATAAAATGACAAGTTAAACAGGTAGAATCATTAAAAAAACTGAAGTAAAATCAAGTCTCAGTTGGGTTGAAGGCCAATGAGTATAGATGAGTTTTCAAACAGGTTTTAAAAATGGACAGTGAGGGGGCCTGTTGAATGTGTAAAGGCAGAGCATTCCATATTTTAGGGGCACTAACAGAGAAGGCCCTGTCTCCTCGAAGCTTCCTCTTACTCTGTGGAATGACCAGGAGCAGCTGGTCAGCAGACCTGAGTGACCGGGATGGAGTGTAATGGTGTAGAAGCTCTGCCAAATAAGGGGGGGCAAGGTTGTTTAAAACCTTAAAAACAAACAAGAGAATTTTAAAATGAACTCTAAAATACACGGGCAGCCAGTGGAGAGAAGCCAGGACAGGTGTGATGTGCTCTCTTTTGCGTGTTCCAGTTAAAAGACGTGCAGCAGCATTTTGCACCAGCTGCAGACGTGCAAGTGAGGACTGGCTGACTCCAAGATAGAGAGAATTACAGTAATCCAGCCGAGATGAAATGACATGATGTAAACAAAAACACAAAAAGTCATCTTTTACTGAAAAGCTTCAGTGAACATCATTTGAAACCTGAACAGGGGAACCTGCGCAGGGCTTTATGTGGAACAGAACCAGAATATGGTTGTCCTGAGACATGTCTCGACCCGTCCAGCAGGTCACCGCTCTGAGCTGAGCTGTCAGTGGGCGACGGCAGCAGGTTCAGCTTTGGTTTATTTGTCATATGCAAAATCAACAAAAGGTCAACAATGCAATGAAATAATCAGGATGAGAAGAACTGTCTCGAGTTGAAAAAAATTGCAAAGCATGCAACAAAAATACAAAATGAACGCGCCAAAAGTGAAAAAGAAACAAATCTACAGCAGCATGGTCATATTGGCAGAGTGGTTCTGCTGACAGTGAGGTTAGCTTAGCAACAGGAGTAGCATTGGTTGGCACCACGGTACTGTTAGCGGTGTGGTTCAGTTAGCGGCGTAGTCTTGTTTGCAGCGTTAGCAGGTCTTATTAGCAGCATGATGATGATGAGGACCGCAGCAGCTGCCTCTCAGACTGCCCTCCAGAACCGGGTTCGGCAGACAGAGAACATCCTTGGTTTCCCTGCAGAACCAAACGGGTCCTTAGAGCTCGGGCTGTGCAGGCAGAGGGAGGATCATGGAGATGGCCGCCCTGACAGGGACAGGGAGGAAGAGTGAGACATGAGCCTCCAGGGGAGCACAAACAACCAGTCATGCCAACGTGTACTTGTTCTCTTAAATGTTATCTTAACTGCTTCTGCCTTTTTGGGTCGCGGGGGTCACTGGTGTCCATATCCAGCAGTCACTGTACGAGAGGTGGGGGACACCCTTGATAGGTCTCCAGTCCATCACTGGGACACATATAGACAAACAACCGTTCACTCTCACTCACACAGAGGGACAATTTAGTTACCGTTCATTAAAATGTTAATTTGGCTTCGAGAACCTGAACCTCGGCATACGCGCTCTGATCTCTAACGCAAAACATTTCTGAATGAGAACGAGCTCAACCCATTTGTAAAGATTGACTGACACTCACACCTCCGTCTCTTCTCGTGAAGTTGGTTTATTAAAGGCTGCGGGCGATACGCATTCCTTCAAGAATGGTGGTGTTTAATATTATAAATTATTCTCCCTACAAGGGGAGATGGTGTTAATCTGTGGGAGCGTCCTGAAGATTTATGCACAACGTTCACGATTAAAGATGAATAATGCAAATCAACAGCATGTTGGAAGAAGAGATCTTCAGAATAATCAGACTGATTCCAGTTATTCCCCCGAGACTCAACCTGCCTCATTTAACAGACGTAAACAGAAACGCAGACCACCTTCATACATTAAAGATTTTTATTCATTAAAGACCTTTCTTCTTTCTGCCTCCACCGTCCTATTTAATCTATATCGCTGTGCTTCAGTCAGCTTTTCATCTGTTGTTCACAACTGATGAGTTAATCTGCCAACTCTGATTCAATTCTTCCTCTGACCTTTTAGCATCAGAGCTGATGAGAGCAGAGGCAGTGTGTGCTCTTTAGTTGATTAGTTATGGACAACTTTTGCCGTTTATCTACAATAATTATTAATATCCTTTTACCTTGACGTAAAAAAAGTCATTTTATTTTATTTTATTTATTTTGCATCTTTGGATCCAGCCAATGGAAAGGAAGGTAAACTTCACAGCTGTTTCTGTCAAATATTTAAAAAAATAAAATAAGAAATCACGTGCAATGCCACATAATCTTTTTAGTATTGCATGTGTGTTAGATAACTCTTTGCTACTACCACATTAAATTTCAACTCCATATAAACTTACTGAGTTTAACCATTTTGGGGTTTGCTCAAATCAATAAGCTGTGGCAGTATTAAAACTGTTCAAGCTAGAAGGAGCAGACTTACTAAAATCAACAATTACTTAACTAAAAATATCAATAGTCTAGCTAAAGGCTAAACTATAGGTTTGCTAGAAGGCAAAATTATCAAAAATCTAACTAGAAGCAGCATTTGTTTAAGTAAAAATAACAAACTAGCTAAAGGCTAAAGTACTAAAAGGTTTGCTAGAAGCCAAAAGTAGCAAAAGGCCAACCCTTGCTGATCTTGATGTATTTTATGGAACTTTATTTTTAAATGAAGTTAAACATTTTGTTAATAAAAGTTACAAAAGCTAAATGTCAAAGTGCCCATTTCCTGAATGAGCTGAATGTTTGCCAAACTCATTACACTGCACCAAACATTTGGAAAGAAAAATATCAGCATTCACACTAATAATCACAAACATAATTGAACTTGTTGGTTGATCTTTTTATTTTACTTTAATTAAAGGATTTCCAACATCTGGATTTTTATTTTACTACAGAGGTTTAGCTTGGTTCAGTCAGACTGATCTTTAGCTTCTATTCATTTACGAAACTTTTTTCACAAGACCTAAATTTAGCTTTCTAAAACAATAAATGACAGCAAATGAAAAACTTTTAATATGAACCAAAAGAAAAATAAAGCGAGACAAAAATGAGTGACAACAAACACAACATCCGTTTTTTAAGTAAAAAAAAAGTATCTTCAGAATAAATTCATCAATTTTTAACACACGTTTAAAACTTCTTTAACATTTCTGCATTGAAGTCCGCTGTTAGTTTTAAACTCAGGCGTTCTGAATAAACGTTCTCATCAAACAAACAGGATTTTTATTCTTTTTTATTATCAACAAAAGAAAAATTCTATCTTTGAACATTCAATTTTAGAATTGGAACGGGTAAGAACAAAGTTGAAGATCAGTTTCAGTTTGTCATGAGTCTGTTTGGAGCTTAGATCTGAACAGCATGAGCCAGATGTGGGCAGATGTTGCATCAGTTGTGTTCTTGAAAAGCCTTTCTGTCTCCGGCCTTCTTTAAAACCCACACTCTCTCGCAGGTTCTGATTCTTCAGAACCACAGAAGTCCAGTGATGTTGAGCGTTTAAAACTTTCACCAAGCCAAACATCATCGAACTCCCAGCTCGTCCGCTTTCTGATTTAAATATTTAACAAAGCTTCAGCCAGATGTTTCGTCTCTGGGACCACAGCATGCACAGCCAGTCCTCCCAGCTCCTCTGCGTTATTGAATGTGCAGAAGAAGAAATCCAGAGACATTCTGGGGACAAGCATTTGACTCAGACACCAGCAGCTGAGCCTTTTTGATTTATTTTTATATGTCATGTCCCTCAGTGAAGCCATGGAGACATCTCTCCACCTCCAGCCTGCTGTGATCTCTCAGCTGGGACGTCTTCTTTGTTTTCATCATGTCCTTCTGAAGGTCCATGCCAACTTCCTGAAACTCTGCACTCTCCAGTTTTGAATGGATAAAGCTCCCTGGATGGGAGGCAAAACGTCTTGAACTACAGAATCAAAGCCCAGTTACTTATTTTTTAATACCTTGTGGATTTTTCATGTCCTGAAAAATGAGAATCAAAACAAACATATGATACAAACATTATCAAATTGATACCAACGTGATGGGGTCGATGCTTGAGATGGTTTCACTTCTACTGCAACTCTGCACCGGAGTACAGTAGTCCCTCACTATTTTGCGGTCCAACTTTTGCAGACTTGCTCTATTGCAGTTTTTCAAAGTGAAACAAACATGAGGATTTTTTTTAATAATTAAAAATTGTACAGGACACACAATTGTCAACTTTAGTATTGCTCACTGGATTGGAACAGTATGGTATACTGAACAGCAAAAAGTTAATGAAAAAATAAAATACTTTGGACAGGCGCTGCCATTTTGTAGTTTTCTCTCAATAAGACTCTGCTGTGTCCCTGCTCATAATGACTACATTTCCCAGAAGCCAACAATGCCCAGCCCAGAAGCCGTATTAGAGGGAAAGTTTTGATCAGATCCAAAAAAGTTTCACTTATTACAGTGACTTTAGCCCCCAGTGGATGCACAGAGCCACACGGAAACCGTCGAATAGGGGTTGAACGAGTACATAATTTTAAACTCGACATTAACATAATAAAGCTCGAGTAGAACTCAAGTAGTTGATGATGTCATAGGATCTTAAGATGCAAAAAAAATAAGTAAATTTAAATAAAAACGCAAAAAAACAAACCAAAAAAAGGTCATAAGACCAACAAAACATGGGGAGTGTATGTATAATTATTCTGGACTAACATTCATCATACTGCAGACAGGAAAACCAAAACTATTAGTTATTATTATTAAGCTGCAAAAGTGAAAGACACGTGCGGTACAACAAAAATGAAACTTAAAAACAGTGGGGCGAATGACGCTGCACATTTGGTTTAGTTTTAGAGATAATTATGTTTATAGTTTTTTTTAATAGGTTTAGAGATTCGTATTTTTTGCTTTTTGTTTGTGAAACAAGGTCAGAGGAAGCTGGTTCTGTCATTGGACACGGTGTTACGCTATATTCTGTGACCTGCAACAGTGCATGCAACATCGCCCCCTATGGCAACTAGGGATGGGAATTGAGAACCGGTTCTTTTAAAGAACCGGTTCTTTAGAGTTCAATTCTCTGGAATTGTAGGATGCTTGTCTTAACGATTCAGTTTATCGGTTCTCTGACTTGTTCTGCTGACTCAACATGGTGACGCATTTACGTGATGCCATCACAGACATGCGCCGTATCAACATGGCGTCAAGGAAAAAGCAAAGACGAAACCAGGTCTACTTGCAACACATGCAAAGCGTCGATTACAATAAAGGGCGGAAATACTTCTAACATGCAGAGAGAAGCATTTGAGCACTCAGAATGAGGTGAGTTTGTACAAATGTACCGTCTTTAACACGCTGCTTCGTGACGCTGCTTCGTGGTGGTGGAAGCGGAGCTAACAAGCTAGCGTCCTCCTCTGTTTTAAATGTTGCAGCACGTAACGTTAAACTCCTCCAGTTCCTGTCACTTGTTACTTTTTTGCTTTACTGCTTCCACTGTGTTGTATAAATAATCTCCATCTCATGTAATAACATTTAGCTGACGAGGATTGCAGGAGTTTGGCTGGCTCAGAGGCTGTTGCTAGCACTTAGCTTTCAGGATGACGTTTTTCAACACACAACCTAAAAATGCCACCGTAGAAATGGGAGCAAAAACAAAAGTGTTTTATATTTTTGTTCAGTGTGTTTCATTGTAGCCTCTTTCTGTTGTGAGAGCTTTTTTTGTTGCTCAGTATTTTTAATGGTGAATTTCTTCTGAAGCTGGCAGAGCTGGGAGACGAAGAGGGAGGCAGAAGAGGATGAAGATGATAACTATGTAAGTTTTGTTTTTTGTAATGAAAGATGATAGATTGCATGGATTATTACACTATTTTAAAATTGAAACTTGTGAATTACAAGTTGTGGTTAATAATAATGTTAATTAGGAATTATTTTTTCATAAAAGTTCTATTTTTGTTCTGGTGAAAGAGCATTAAATACTTCATGCACACAAATGGTGTACTTTTTTTTGCCTAACCCAATGAGAATTGATAACAGAATTGATAAGGAATTGAATCGATAAATGATATCGATAAAGGAATTGATATTGATAATTTCTTAACAATTCCCATCCCTAATGGCAACACTATACAGTGGTCACAGAATATGGTGTAACACTGGTTCGCTACGCGCTCCAAACAGGAAGTTGATTTCATTTTCTGTTCTGTAACTGTGACGTGATGATGTCACTACGAATGCTCGATGTGAAATAAAAAAACTCGATGGATGTCCTAAGAATCGATGTGTCGATTACTCGAGTAGTGTGTTAAAGCCCTACCGTCGAACTGGGCCAGAATGGACCTCCAGACCCAATGGTGAATTTTGAGAGCTGATAGCTGGCCCACAAGGACTTCCGAGTGGGACGTGTGCCGCCGAAGGTCCGGCGCTCCATCCAGAGCACACCGGGACTTTTTCATTTCTCCGACCACTCAATCAGGCCACGGTCCCGCCCCAGACACCCGAAGTCCCCAACCCCCAAAACTCTTCGCCACTCAAGGGCTGCACAGAACTGGGACAGAGCCAAACCTCCAGTCCCATCGGCACTGGTGAAGGTCCGGCGTTCCATCCAGGAAGTACCACAACCACCGCTAGTAAGTAAAATTTAGTATGAGTACTGTAAGTTGTTCAAATTAGTAGGTTTAAGAGTTTAGATTAGAACATTGCAAGAGTGAGGGAAGGGTTTCTAAAGCCTTAATATATACCTTAATATATACTGTATATAAACATTAAAATAAATATATAGTTGCTACTTTGCAGATTTCCACTTATTGCATGGGGGGGGGGGGGTATGTGTCTGGAACGTAACCCCTGGAATAAACAAGGAACTAATGTAGATGGAAGGTGACAATATAAAAGATAAATGCTTGATAAATCAAGCATGACAGATACTGTAATCAGTCAGGCTTTAATTGTACAAAAACCTCAGAAAACATACAAATACACTGCATAAGAAGAATCCATATTTCTACTTGCGTATGACATCACTTCCTTTTCTGCTGTCACTTCAGGACCACAGACAGTTCCCTCTGATGGAGGTCACATTTAAATCAGAATGTGGACAACCACTCAAAAAAATAATTAAAAATCAGATTTCAGCAAAACATCAGATGACCCAAAGTGTGAACACAGCCGTAGTTTAAAACTTTAGTGTGAAAGATTGTGGGCAGTGTGCATTCTTCAAGTGTTATTTGTCCTCTATTTTATTTTCTTGTAATTTTTCTTGATTTACATATGAAGCACTTTGGTCGACCTCAGCTACACAAAATTAACTAACTAGTGAGACAGTGTTTGCTTCGGGGATGGGGGTCAAGTGAAAACTGTAACAGAGACCAGTGCTGCTAAACAAAACCACAGAAACATTCAGAGTCAGGAGTGATTTGAGTAACGAGATCAGGTGATCAGGTCTGGGCGGGCTGCTGGTTCAGCCCTGAGAAGCTGCTGGGTTCTGGCCCCGAGGCAGAGCTGAAATATGCACAAGGAGCACTTTTTTTAAAAAGCTAAGTGGAGAGGAAGCTTTGGAAACTTCCTGGGATTTTCTTACATAAATGAGGTGAGACATATTGAGGCTAACAGCATAAGAAAAAAAAAAAACTTTTCATTTTTCTTCGTCACACCTGCTGTTTATCTCTGAGTTTATCACTTAGCGACAAAGAAAGTGATGATATAAAAATAACTGTTTTTAAATAACTTTTTAGGTGTAATATTTCCCACACTGGGTTTTAGCTTGTGTTTTTTTTTTTTTTTTTTGGTCGCTGTCATGGAGAGAAAAGGGGGAATTAAAAATACCTTCCATCTATCTACGATTGTTGTAAATGCAATAACTTGGTAAATAAGTGAGGTACCAACTTCTAGTCTGGTGTGTGGCTTCATCTAGAACTAAACAAGGTTCCTGTCAAAAATTGGTTGCCAGATCAAAATCTAAGATGGCCACCACTATATATATAATATAATCACTTCCATCATTTGAGGAAAATATGCTTTCTAGTTTTTATATTGCACAATAAAGTTGCCTCATATGATTGGGGTGACCAAAAATAATTTAATGTTGGCCAAGGCCACCATTGGCCACCCCCTGGCTTTGCCCCTGGTGTTGGATAAATGTGCCCCCTCCAATAGGATCTGTCACTCAGCACCTCCTCAGACATTCAAAAACAAAATAAATGAATAAATAAATAAATAAAAGCTTACCTCTCTTCTTCTGCACAGTGTAACTTCAACCCACCTGAATATTTTGCACCAAAAACATTAAAGTTTACTTGAATTCTCTATTCAGCAGTCCAGAAAAACACTCAACAAATAAACTACAAGGATTCACGATTCATTCCCTCAGTGATACTGGCATAGTTTAAGTTTATTTTAGATTTGATCAACATTTCCATTGTAACATCCTAACAGAGCAATATTTATTTGTAGGATTATTAAAGATGCATACTTTACAGAAAATAAACCATATATATATATATATATATGTACTGTATATATATATATATATATATGTATATATATATATATATATATATATATATATATATATATATATATATATATATATATATATATATATATATATATATATATATATATATTATATATATATATATATATATATATATATATATATATATATATATATATATTATATATATATATATATATATATATATATATATATATATATATATATATATATATATATATATATATATATATATGATATATATATATATATATATATATATATATATATATATATATATATATATATATATATATATATATATATATATATATATATATATATATATATATACACTGTATATATATGTGTGTGTGTGTGTGTGTGAGTGAGTGTGTGTGGGTTATTTTACATTTCAAATGATTTTAGTGTTATCATCTTGTTTCAGGGTTTGCAAGGTTTGACTTGTTACGTATCCTTCCCAAATAAGTTTGTGTGAAGAGCTGCAGTCAGAGAAGCACAACTTCTAATCAGTTATTTATACAGATTAATTTGACATAAATATATTCGTCCCCATTAATTTTACATAGTCATGGCAGCCATGTATATGTAACAGTAGCCAGTGTCTCCCACTTAGTGACTCATCCAGCTCATTAATTCATCGTCTTCTGTGGAAAATTCACTCGTTTTGGTCCAACTGGCTGATTTTAAAAACTCCAGAGTTCAGACTGGCTGCAGGAAATCTCTTCAGATCCATCTGCTTTCAGTCACTGGCTGCTGAAACCAAAGGATGCAAAAATAATTAAAACAAAAATAGACACATCTTTATTTATCCTTATTTTTTAAGGAGCTCCTTGATATTTATAATAAGTCAGTTGCTGATGCCAGATCAGCATATTTTAGCAATCTTATTCACCTGAACAAAAATAATCCCAAAGGGTTATTTGATACTATCAACAGTATTGTATCTCCCCCAGTGCACCAGGTTTCACTAACCTCAAACAATGACTGTAACATGTTCCTCAATTTCTTCATAAAGAAAGTGATGGACTTGAAATCCAATATATCTCCAAGTTCATCTACTTTTTATGTTGAGCCTCAGTGCTCTCAGTCATTTTCATCTTTTAATCCGATTACTTTAAATGACCTGACCTCATTAATTGGAAAAATGAAAGTCTCTAATTGTTCATTGGAAATATTACCCCCATCTTTGCTTGTCCAGACTTTAAACTGTATTGGTCCAACAGTGTTGATGATAATTAACAACTCACTGAACAAAGGATTCGTCCCATCCTATTTTAAAACAGCAGAAGTGACCCCTCTATTAAAGAAGCCTAATCTGGATTCTAGCTCCCTTTCAAATTTCCGTCCCATCTCTAAACTGCCTTTTTTCAGTAAAGTACTTGAAAAAGTTGTAGAAACCCAACTCAAATCCTGGTTCTGTCAGTTACAGATTTCTGATCCACTTCAGTCTGGTTTTCTAAAACACCATTCCACTGAAACTGCTCTTTTAAAAGTTCACAACGATCTGTTAATGGCTGCTGCTGATGGAAAATGCTCTGTGTTGGTCCTGTTGGATCTTAGTGCTGCCTTTGATACTGTTGACCATGCAATCTTATTAAACAGGCTGAAGGTTCTGGCTGGTATTTCTGGCTCAGCTTTGGACTGGCTCACATCATACCTCTCACACAGAACTTTCTGCATCAAGACAGACAGGTTCTCCTCTGACTATGCCCCCTTAAATTGTGGGGTGCCTCAAGGTTTAGTTCTGGGTCCACTTTTGTTTTCCTTTTATATTATCCCACTCGCCAGCATTATTCAATCCTTTTCTGATATTTCCTACCACATTTATGCTGATGATATTCAGTTATATTTTTCGTTTAAACCACACCAGCTGGACATGTTATCCATCCTTGTCCAATGCTTGTCCTGTATAAGTGACTGGCTCGCCAGTAACTTTCTGGTTTTAAACACAAGTAAGACAGAGACGTTAATTTCTGCTCCCAGTCACCTTCACTCTAAAATCAATCAGAAAATTACCTCTTTCTGTCCAGTAGCCAAAGCAAAAGTAAGAAATCTTGGACTCACATTTGAATCATCACTGGGTTTTGAGTCTCACATTAAGACTATTTCCCGTTCTTGTTTCTTTCATCTAAGAAACATTTCTAAAATACGACCTATGGTCTCCAGAGTTGAACTAGAGAAAATTATTCACGCTTTTGTATCGTCGCGTCTGGACTACTGTAACTCCCTTTTTACCTGCCTGGACAAGTCTTCTGTATCACGCCTGCAAGTAATACAGAATGCAGCTCCCAGACTTCTCACTAGATCCAGTAAATACTGCCACATCACTCCAGTTCTGTATTCACTTCACTGGCTCCCAGTTGAGTTTAGAATCCATTTGAAAGTCCTTGTGCTCACGTACAGAGCTGTAAATGGCCAGGCTCCTGTGTATCTCTGTCACCTTTTAACGAAATACTCTGCTGGTCGTGGCCTTCGCTCCCAGACCCAGAACTTCTTGGATGTTCCATGTACGCGGTTAAAAACTAAAGGGGACAGGGCCTTTCAGTCAGTGGCTCCAAGGCTGTGGAACAGTTTGCCCCTGCAGCTTCGTTTTGCTGACTCTGTTGAGGTTTTTAAAAAACAACTGAAAATACTTTTATTCGCTCAGGCTTTTATGTCATGATTTTATTGTATTTTTATTTTTTCTTGATTGATATTTGTAGTTTTATGCTTGTTTTATTCTGTGTATACTTTTAGCATTGATTTTTATGACTCATAGATTTTTATTGTACAGCGCTTTGTGATTTTATGTCTGTGATAAGCGCTCTAGAAATAAACCTTACTTGCTTACTTACTTACGTATATAACATTAAAAAAAAGGATTCCACTGGTCTAAATAAAACAGCAGGTGGTGACACAAAGATCTAACCTGAAAAAAATGATCATCCTGTGAAGGACAATCAGTGACAGGTTCACTACAACTCCGTTTTAAAAACAGATTTTATTTTAACTGATTTTACTAAACAGTAAAATTTGCATCTTCTTTTTATTGCACAAAATTCACAAGTCAGCTGATGAGACTGAAAACTGGAGGAGGTTTGGATGGTGCGACGTGAGGAAAATTCATTCAACCTTTATTTAGGCAGGTTAATCCCATTGAGCCTCGAGGACTCATTTACAAGAGAGACCTGGCTAAAATAATGGTGAAGACCAGAGAAGAAGGGTATTCTGACACATGCTCAATAATCCAGTTAAATGTTTTTGTTTTTTGAATCCGTCCAGAGGACCTCACAACTTTTTTGGAGAGAAAAGGAATGTTAAAAGCTTCCTGATGTTTTTCATCTTTTGTCTTTTCGGGGACTGCCACAGCCACCTATTAAGAGTCTCACCCTTCTTTCAGCTTTAATACGGCCCAAACTGCAACGTTTACCCCCACAAATTTTATATCAGAATGACCGGCTCAGCACCATGGTGTGTGTTATTCCTTTTATTAGCACTTTGAGTTACCATTGCAACATCATTTTCTAACAAAGACACATTGTTTCTAATTGAAAAAGCCTAACAGAAGTTTTCACAGCCTCTAACTGCCACACTCTTACCACCACACCTTTCAAGATACACATACATGTTATGCATCAAAACATAGGCATGTTGTCATCTTTCCACCAGTATGTCTGGTATGGCTGCAGAAGTTGTGTTTTTTTCTTGAGGTGCTTCAGATGCAGAGCGACAATGTCCTGTGTTTCCACATTACAGGTTGGCCAACTGTTTTGTTTAGGAGCGTTTTTAACTCGTCATATCTCTGACATATAGTGCTGCACAAAAGTGAAAATTCACAGGCGTGTGAACCAACCTCTTGTTTCACTCACAGTTTAAGAATTATTCGAACAACCTTATAGTTTTTACACAGCAGCTGTTTGAACCAAGATTTTGTCCAATTAGTCACTTTTCCTCATGCATCTGTGTTGCATAGAGCTCTCTCTCTCACACACACACACACTCATGAACAACTTGTTGGATTTTTTTGTTGTTGAAACTCACAGAAAGTAATCATCAAATGTATCTTTAGAACTGTTGAACATTTGGAGCCATATTGGTTCAAGATGGCTGCCACAGCTACCTCAGAAAACATAAAATTGTCTATAGCTTAGGCATTCTTTGAGATAACAAAGTTCATGCTCAATCATCCAGGTGTCAAATCCAATATTCCTCTGTCAGGTCATCTGGACAGTTTATTTTTTATAGAGATGTTTCTCCCTCTATCCGGAGGGCTTCATCAGTCTGAGGAGTTCCAGCAAACTGTTTCCCCACCAAGCAGTAAACAACTCAAGTGCACCAACCAGTTTGCTGGAGCCAAGATGGTTTCTGGGGGCCGTCCTTTCCCCCGTCGAGATGTTGAGCTGAAATTTTGTATGGTCATACCTGACGCAGGTACTGTGAAATCAAAATTTTAAAATGGCCGCAACATGGCAGTCTCCCTCGTCAAAGTTTCTCCAGGAGCTTTCTAGTTGTTTTCTGTTTCTGCTCATAAAGTCGAGCTGTTGAACACACGGCTCTTCAGATATGACGCTGGGAGCTTCAGGGCTTTTTCCAGACTTCTTGGCTCTGCTGTGGCGGAGGTAAAGTTTGCATCTGAACTAATTATCTTCAACTGTCCCTCGGTGAAGACAACAGACGAGTGGAGGTTAGTGTTTGAGGGGGGAAATGGAAAAAAGAAAGAAAAGTTTGGCAGGCAGCATCAAAGCAGGAATAAAAGACGCAGCGATGTCTGCCAAAAAAACTGGGATGCATGAAATCTTTATTTAAAGCTCAAGTCTCAATCAGCACAGCGAGTGCCAGCTAAATAATTCTCTCTTTATTAGAAGGCCCAAAGTTGTGTCTGTCTCTGGCAGAGATGCCAAAATGCTCTTTTATCGCTCATGTGTGAAATGAAGAAAATGATGCAACAACTCGTAAACACTTGCATACATTCATGGAGAATATTACAGTGGCGCGGCGGCGCTGCTCCCCGACAGTTCGGTGTTTCCTCTCCTCCACATCTTCCTGCAGGAAGTTGGAATGATGCCTTCATCCTGTTTGTCTGATAAGAGCCCCGGAATCAAAAAGTTACTCAAATACGCCGTTGTGGCTTTTGTTGTCTTCTAATGAAGCTCAAAGAGCTGAACGGGTTATCAGAGGAGAACAAATTTGAGGTTCATGGGTTTATTTGCTGAAATCTGAGCCAGGTGTCACGTTTTAGAAAAGAGTTACTCAGAGAGACACAAATCAGATGCTGAGATGTTGATAGTCACTTTAATGTCAATGTCAATTTTATTTATATAGCACATAAAAACAACCAAAGTCGACCAAAGTGCTTTACAGTTAAAAAATAAAAAATAAAAAACAACAGAGTAAAATGCATCTAGTGCCACTAAACATTAAGTTTCTGGTCTTGTATTTAATAATCAGCTGCAGCATCAAGCATCGGAGCCATGAAGCAGAAAAAATATATGGTGCACTGACTTTAAGATATATACAAAGAAAATCCACATATTTTAATGTGCAGCCTTCTTGTAAGACTGCTAAAATATAAATAAGCTGCATAAAACATCACCAGTGGCTTCATTTGGCCTCTGATCACTTTGTGAAATAAATCAAAACCAGCTCAGTCTAAAAGTTTCTGGTCTTGTATTTAATAATCAGCTGCAGCATCAAGCATCGGAGGCATGAAGCAGAAAAAAAATAAAACCGTTTCAAAGTGTTAAAGCTGCAGCTTCTTCTCTGATCAGAAATCCATTTTTAGTTGCCCCTTTGAATAGTTTACTGCAACTCCAAACAGTTAAGGTTTCATCAGACGGGGCTGTAACGAGTTGGCAAAATGCATTCAGGAGGAAGTCTGCAGAATGTGTCGGATGTTCATAAATTTCCTCTTGAGGGTTGCAGAGGTGAACAGTTTCATCACTCTAGTTTGAGTTCGACTCCACTGAGTGAAGGTCAAGCTCACTGTGGAGCTCTCCTGGACTGTCAGCACCACACCTGGCTCAGTTTTAGCTGAGCACAGAATGCTCTGTTTCAGGAGGTTGAACTGTGCAGGGATTCTCCCCTGGTCCTGGTAATGCATCACTTACTGGTATCAAAAACTGCAGCAGGAATGAGACAAACACCCTGTAATGTGTGGTGAGGATGGCAGAGAGTCATTGGGGTCTCACTGTCCTCATTTGAGTTAATCTAAAGGAGAGATGCAATTAAAAAAAACTCAAGTTGTTTAACCTTCTGGAACACCATCGCATCAAGAACAACCAGAATGTGCCACATTTGGGTTCTCCAGGTGATGGACCTTGTGCAGCACTCTTAAGACTCATAAGAGAACTGTTGGCTCTATTTCTGAAACAAAACAATACTTTACATCCTATCTTAATTTTAAAATAGATATTATTCAAACAGAAATGCAGCATGTCCAAATATTGAGCCCTGAGTTACACCACCAGAAAACAAATGGCAAATTCAGCATCACAAGATGCAAAAAAGTAAGATAAATTAATAAATCAGGTTAGTTTGGGAACTACCTAGTGAGGCAGCCACTTATTATTATCCAACTGACAAGGGTTTCTTAACTTTATATCTTGCAATTCCATCAACTTTAATTAGAACCGGCTTGGCACCGTGATGTGTGCCATTACTTTTATTAGCATTTTGAGTTACCATGGCGGCACAATTTACAAATATGCCATTTTTCCAATTGAAAAACACTGATAGAACGGTGAGGTCACATGACCTAGAGGTTAGAAGTTTCTAAACAAAACACTAATTAACTTTGGAGCCATTTTGATTCAAGATGGTTCCCACATCTACCTCAGAAAACACAAAATTGACTATAACTCAGGTATTCTTTGAGATATTGAGCTGAAACACCCGCTTCGGATGTTATCAACCATTAAATGGCCGTTATCAGTTATTATCATCCCCATACGTAGCGGTCAGATTGCCCCTCCTGTACCTTCTAGGAGGTTTAAAGGTACGTTGTCACAGTTACAAGCGATGACATCAGGCTCCGTCTTTAGCTACATGGTTAGGTTTAGAGTAAAGGGTCTTGGTTAGGTTTAGGGTTGTTCCTCTAGGTCAGGTTTAAGGTTAGGTTTAGGAAAACGGTTACATAAGCTGAAAAAAACAAAAACACAACACTTTCGGGTTTATGGAAACATGCTGCCCACTCACAGCGATAATAACGCTGATAACATTATATTAAGTATGCTAGGAGGTAGATTGGAAAGGTTTTTTGCTATATATGGGGATGATAACAGATGAGAACGCCCATTGTATGGACTGACAACATCCAAACCCGCTGGCTGAAACTTAGTTTGGTTGTAGCTGAGAGCGAGTTGTTATAGATTCCTAATGCAAATTAAAAATTCAAGATGGCCACCTTAGCTAATAGGGAAAAATGTGATAACGCAGCCATTTAAAAAAAAATACTGAGCTGAACTTTTTTTGTGGTGGTACCTGACAGCAATGCACAACACACTCTGAATTCAAATCTAAAAATTAAAGATGGCTGCCAAAGCTAATTTCAAAATGATATAAGTCAAGAAGTATTTAGAGCTATTCAGCAGGAATTTGGTGCACTGGTAGCTGAGAGCGATCCCTAATAGATTCTTATTGCAAATCAAAAATCCAAGATGGGCAACAAAACTTAAAAAAAAAAAAAAATCTATAACTCTTTGATTC
>JBBPBX010016182.1:0-10992 GCA_038048925.1 Garcialebias charrua | reverse complement strand
GTGACCCCCAACACATATTATTGGCAAATAGATAAATTAAAATGGCCACCACATGGCAGTCCCTGTCAAAGTTTCTGCAGGAACTTTCTAGTTTGCACTAAAATCTACATTTTTTTGTGCATCTGTTTATGTTTGATTAAATAGGATTAATTTGCACTAAGCAACTAATTGTTGTTACTAAAGTGGACAAACGTGAATGAATTTTAAATCATTTCTCTGCAGTAGGGTCATTTTTAGTCACTATTTCAGTACAGGTGAATAGAACAACTCACTTGAGTTTAATGAACTCTGACAAGTAGGATGATGGGAACGTTTATCCTGCAGAGGGGAACCCGTGTCTGAGGTTCTGCTCAGAGCATGTCACAGAGGACCAATCAGTGTCTCGGTGACGACAACTCACCATTCAGAGCAGCTGTTCACGAGACTGCAGCCGCCCTCCACTGATTTAGAGGATATTGTTTTCATGCTGTATTTGTTCAGGAAGACTCACGCCAGCTTCTTGGGTTAATATGAGGAAGTGTGTTTTGGCCTGGAGGCTGCAGCCGAGTCCTGCCAACATAAACTCACACACAACTTTGAGCTTTTCAATTTGCCTGGAAAAATCAAAACTGAGGCCCCTCTATACTCTGCATGTGTGGGATTGTGTTTGTGTGGATTCTCATTTGTTCAGTTGTAGACACTCAGCGAAGCGTGAACAATCTGTCTGGGTTCGGTTTGATTCATCATTTCGTTTACCGAGGTTGCTGCCCGACAACCAGCTGCAGGAAAGGTTCACCAACAAATTTGGACTCGTGTTTGAAACGTCTTAAACCTTAAATTACACAAATAATATTGGAACACTTATCTATTTACAACATTCCTGTGGATAATAACAAGCCCTTATAAAAATGTTTAAGAGATTTGATCAATCAATCAATCAATCAATCAATCAATCAATTTATTCACTCGATTAAAAAAAATCATCATTTTACAAACTCATTATCTGACAACACATTTACACGAGTGAAGAGGGAGCAGGAAGAAGAAAATCTTGTATAGACCTGCCCCCTTTCTCAATAATTACAAAAATGTCATGGCCGTAAACATTAAATTAACAAAACAAGTTTCAAACAATATTTAAACAATAACATACATAACAATATACCACTGTTCCCATTAACAACTCAATATGTAAGAGTTAACCATTCTTTTTTTATACTGTTTCTTGAATTGGATTATTGTAGTGCAATTTTTAAACTCATCATCCAAACTGTTCCATAGTTTTACTCCATGCACCGAAATGCACATTTGTTTTAAAGTAGTACGCACAGTTTTACTTTTGAAATCATACTTCCTTCTGTTAGTTCTATCACAAGAGTTTAAGACAAAAAACTTTTGTAAATTAAATGGCAATAATCTCTTTCTAGCTTTAAACATAATCAATAACATTTTTAAATCAACCAGATCCTTTAGTTTCAAGATATTTGATTGAATAAACAATTTATTTGTGTGTTCTCTGATGTCCACTTTATGAATAATTCTCATAACTTTCTTTTGTATGACAGATAACGGTTTAGTGTTGGTTTTATATGTGTTGCCCCAAACCTCTATACAGTATGTCAGATATGGAAAAACAAATGAATAATATAATGTCTGTAGAGTTGACAGCTCTAAAACATGTTTTACTTTATTTAGAAGTCCAATACTTTTGCATAGTTTTAATTTTATGTATTTTATATGAGATTTCCAGTTGAGTTTATGATCTAAAACAACACCTAAAAATTTAACTTCATGTACTCGTTCAACTTGATTATTATCTACAGACATTACAATAGAATCATCTATTTTTCTGTTACCAAAAATCATGAATTTTGTTTTATTCCAGTTTATTGATAATTTGTTGTATTTAAACCATTCATTAAGTTTAGACATCTCACAAGTCATACATTCTATAATGGTTTTTAAGTCATTCCCAGAACAAAATAAATTTGTATCATCTGCGAACAGGATGATTTGTAACTTTTTAGACACTTCACAAATGTCATTGATGTACAAAAGAAAAAGCTTTGGTCCTAGCACTGAACCTTGGGGGACTCCACATTTTATATTTTGAAGATCTGATTTTACATTTCCTAGCTGTACAAATTGTTTTCGGTTAGTCAAATAACTACTCAACCAGTTATGAACTATCCCTCTTATCCCATAATCTTGCAACTTGGAAAGCAATAAAGTATGGTCGATTGTATCAAAGGCTTTTCTTAAATCAATAAACATCCCCACTGTATATTGTTTCCTTTCAATTGCTTCTGTAAGTTCTTCGTTTAGTTCTAATAATGCAAGGGATGTAGATTTATTTGCTCTAAAGCCATATTGACTCTCACTCAATAAGTTATTCTTTTCAATATAACCATCCAATTTTTGGACAAACCATTTTTCAAGCACTTTAGAAAACTGAGGGAGCACTGAGATCGGTCTATAATTGTCAAAACTATGTCTATCACCATTTTTAAATATTGGAATAACTTTTGCTAATTTCATTTTTTCTGGAAATATGCCACTCTGGACTGACAAATTACAAATGTAAGTAAATGGTTTAATAATAAAGTCAATAGTTTTTTTTATAATCATCATATCAATTCCATCACTATCAACAGATGTTTTAGTTTTGCTTTTCCTTACTATATTTAAAATTTCATGTTCACTTATATCTCCAAGAAACATTGACTGTGAAATTCTACTACCACCCTGCCTACCCTGAATATCATTTGTCTTAAATAAAGGCTTGGCATCTCTTGAAGAAGTGAATTTCCCCGACTGCCTTCCATGATTTAAACTGTACGTCTTCTAATGAAAAATGACAATCACAGCACTCACTCCCTCTTAGAGCATGTATGACTTCCAGCTACTACCACACTAGATTTTACCTCAGTATCTCTATAACGGATCTAATTATAGTGTTTTTGTGTTTTCAAAGGTCTGTGGTGGCCATTTAAAATAAAGTTTGCACCATAAGTAATAAGTTGTAGAGTTACATGTATGTTCATTAAAATTAATCCAGTGACCTGTGAGATATTTTTCTAACAGTGGCTGCCACCTTTATTCAGACTGACTCCAAAAGTTAATGAGTTGTAGATGTGCCTTAAATAACGGCTTTCTGAGAGGAAAACCATGATCGGCTAACTCTTGTCTTTTTGGCTGCGGCCAATAACTAAACTTAAAAAAATATAATTAAAAATAAACTAGAGAAAAACCTGTAAGACAGCTGAAAATAGCTAAAACATGCTGAAATGTAGCTGAAATGAAAGAACATGCTTAACTTACAGCAGAAGAAAGCAGAAAGAGCACGAAATTTGCTTAATTAGGTTTAAATAGGAAAATATGCTAAAAAAAGTTAAAATTAGTTTTAAAAAAAAGTAGCTGAAAAGTCAGAAGAAAGCTTAAACCAGCGCTTAAACTAGGCAGAAGGCGATGAAAAAAATCTGCAAAAAATTTGGAATTAGCCGAAAAAGCTAAATTTAGCATGAAAACAGCTACCAGTAAAAAGTAGCTGAAAGTGCAGAAAATGTTTAACCTAGCAGAAATAAGTTGAAAGGAGCATAACGAGCTGAAATTAACAGAAATAAGTTAATTAGGCTAAAAGTAGCAGAAATTACCACAAAAAAACTTGAATTTATCTGAAAACAGCTGAAATGTGCTAAAAATGCTAAAAACTGATTAAAATGTAGAACAAGCATTAGTAGAAGGAAATAGAGAGAGCAAAATTTTGCCCAATTAGGCTCAAGGAAGCAGAAATTTGCTAAAAAAAGTGGACATTATCTGAAAAAAAGCATTTGCAAAACAGCTGAATAGTAGCTAAAGAGCAGAAAGAGGCTTAAATTAGCAGAATTAAGTGGAAAGAGCAGAAATGTGACCAAGGCTGAAATTTTTTAAATGAGTGCAAAAAAGTAGAATTAGCTGAAGAAGCTAAAATTAGCATAAAACAGCTAAATAGTTGCATTTCATTGAATTGAATAGCAGAAAAGGTTTAAACTTGCAGAAACAAAGTAAAAGGAGCATAGCCAGCTGAAATTAGAAAGACATTAGAAGAAGCACAAAAATGTTTTAGTTAGCATTATAAAGCAGAAAGGAGCACAAAACAGTTGAATTTTTTTTTTTTTTGCTGAAATTTGCTGAAAAGTAGGTGTGTTTAATTTTTTATTTAATTTATTAATTTTTTTGCTCAAAGAAGCTGAAAGGAACTGAACCAGAACAAAATGTGAAAGGAGCAGTAAAAGGTAAAATGAGCCCAGGAAAAAATTACAGAAAAGGCCAAATATTTCCAAAAACTAAAATTGCACCAACATCAAAAGTCATCGGGTTTTTCTGAAAGAGCTGAACGTTTTGATTTGATTTGTTGAAATATGTTGAGAACTGTGGGATGAGAAAGATGCAGAAAAACAATAGAAGAAAAACTGATCACAATAGTGTGAATACTTCTTAAACATTCACAAAATTAAAAGAGACACTGAGTGTAAACTGTTTTTAACAGTATTTTGTGTAAAAATGTTCATTCATTCAGTTATATTGTAATCAATTGTCAAGTAACAGAAGTTACTTCATGAGCAGGAATAACGCGAGTAAAAATTTGAGCTACAAATGTCAGAATCAGCCAAGTGACTTGTTCGCTCACGTCCTGATTTCTCTTTCAGCTCATCTTCACAGCAGCTGTCAGAACGTAAGGTTTGGTTTTACATCGGCTGTAAATCAGGTGGCAGCCAGCTGTCCTCAATGTTTACGCTCTAAAACGTCCATAAAAACATGCTGCAGATCCAGTACCTTCAGCAAATCGTCAAAAACCTTAAAAAGTGGGTTTAATCAGAAATCTGGTCGTTAAAGTATTTCAGGAAGTTTTTTTTTAATCATTTCAGCCTGAGGTTGTTCATTGTGGCTGAACTGGTGGAGCTGTTACATTTAAGGATGTTAATCGAGGTGGAGGTAAAATAAATAAACCAGCCGAGGAACTAAAGGGTTATTCCAACCTGGAATGCAAAACACACTTTAATATTCGGGCTCAAATGCAACACAATGGTCTGGGTTTTGATAAAATGGAAGAAATGAATCATTCGACATGTTTTTAAGCACAAACTAAAGCAAAGATTCTGAAACTGATGAGAATCAGGACGATGAGATGTTGAACAGATCTGCTTTGAGTGGCTGTTTAAAGACGGGGAGTTAGGGCAGGAGATGCTGAAAAACTTCAAATAAACCTTGAAACACACGGAACGTAGAACCTAATCCAAAATTATCATAAAAACAGGAGTTTATCAGTTCAAAAGAAAACCTTGCAAGCAATACAACACGAGTCATTTGTTGATGCCCTTAAACTCAGACAAGATCTGTTTAATTAAACTTTATTTGTAAAGCTCTTTACAACAACAACACAGGACCAGGAAGTGCAGCACAGAAAACCGAGTCAGGAGTAAGAAATAAAAGGAGCAGTCCACATAAAATAAGAATAAAAGAAGTGAGAACAGCCTTTTAACAAAACAATGTAAAATGAACTAAATGCAACATATTTCCAAATGTTAAAGACCTTCAAAGAAGCAAAAGGAGCTCAGCAAACATGTCAAAATGTTAAAAACTTGTTATTTCCGTGCAGGAATGCATGTTACCCGCCACCTTTTACAACAGTGTTTAATTCAAGATGGTCGCCACAGGCACATTTTAAACAATGTGTGCACAAAGCAGACTGAGGATGACTTTCATTTGCTACCACACTAAAGTTTAGCTCCTTATGTGTAAAACTGGTTGGGTTGCAATCCTTTTTGTGTTTGCTAATGTCGTTTAGCTATGGCGGCCATCTTGGGTGGAACCGACTTCAAAAGTTAATCAGTTTCAGATGCACACCAATTGGTCCGTCTTTCTCTTCACCCTGCCTCCACCTCAGAACTCTTCCTGCTGAGGCAAAGACTCAGACCTGAGTGAAAAGTGTTCAATTTTTTTAATTTAAAATGTTAAATCCGGGACAACAAAAAAGATACACTTGTATTTTTGTCCTGTGCAACATTCAACCATGGGCCTGTCCTCCACAGAAGGCAACTTCAGCTTCACCATCTCTGTTACCATGGCAACAGATGCTAAAACCAACCAACTCCAGAGTCTACTTGAAACTTACCATGCAGATTTATTCTGCATTTCCTTTAATCTGTGCTTTAAGTATAAAAGTGATTTAAAATGTTGTATTTGAACTTTGACCTCCTGTCAGGATCACCTTAACAGTTTCTGATGGAGTTAAGAGCAGACTGATGACACCACAGAGTTTCATTAATCTGATTTATTTGCCACACTAATCTGAAATAATAATTAAATAAAAACATCTGCTCAGGTGAGCCTGATGATAAAAGCTTTGAAACAATTAAGGCCCATTTTACCAAAATGTTAAATAAAAATACATATAAATAAAAAAAAGGGACCAGCTGGTTGATGGAAGCTCTGATTGAGAGCAACCTTCCGTGAGATTCTCTGCAGGAAGTTGCTTTGATGCCTCTGTTGAGGATGAAACATGACGCAAAGTATAATCTGCCTGCGAGCCGGCGAGCAGCAGATCAGATGCAAAGTTTGTGCCGAAATGTGTGAAGTGATGCAATCTGATTTCAAAAGGATTAAATTCACAAAGGAGCAACGCGTGAATTGATGAAGCAGAGAATGATTAAATCAGACATGAAACAAGAGAGAAAACTGAATGTTTTAGTGCTGCTGTTCAGAAACAGACTAAATATTTTCATGTTGGCAAGCTGGATGGAATATTTAAACTTTGTGGATGATATTAATTAATAAAACTGTGTTTTCATCCATTTCTTTAATTAAAATGTCCTAAATAATACAGAAGAATAAAAACGGCAAACTTCTAGAACAGACGCAGTTGAACTTTATGTTTGACTTTGATGGATGTGTTGAATCAATTTCAGCAACAAAAACTCAAATAGTTTAAGCAACGTTTCTTCACATTAACATCAATTCTCTTAATTAGCTTATTTAACCAAAACATTGAATGGTTTACTGAGAGGGTTTTTGGTTCTGAGTAATCTTGGGTTTGAAGCATCAAATGACTAAATTACAACTAGATACTTTAGAATAATGAAGACTGGGACATATAGCAGCACGGTGAGAAATAGGTGAGTCAACAAAAGCCAACGCCTGCAAAAAATATCCAAGGTGTATTTTTCTGTTTTGTTTTTAGTCAAACTGTTACAGATGGGGGCCAAAATGAAGAACTGGTCCAAGCCACGAGCCAACTTCAGTCAATACCCACAATCTTTTCTTGGTTGCAGATTCATCAACAAGACTTTAGGCAGCACCATGGCTCAGTGGTTAGCACTGTTGCCTCACAGGAAGAAGGTCCTGGATTCAATCCCCAGTTTGGACCCTTGGTCTTTCTGTGTGGAGTTTATGTGTTTCTTCCCAAAGTCCAAAAACATACAAGTTATATTCAGGCCTTGAACTCCTTTGCAAAAGAGATCTGTGAACAATTGGATTCACCTGGTTAAATAAAAGTAAGCAAATTTTTTTTTTTTTAAATTGACCAGTCTCATCCGCAGTTCTTTGCACTTTTCATACCAAAATCAAAGATTACTGTAAGAAAAAAAAAAAAGTTTAAACGGTTAAACGAAATAGAGTATTCATCACTCAGTCGTTATTTTAAAGCAAAATGAGAAGCGATTAAAATATTTAAGTAAAATGTCATCTTGGGGGTGGGCAAATAAAATGCAAGGGCCAAATTTGGCCCACAGACCTTCAATTTGACTATATGTCCATATAGTTATTTATTTATTTATTTATTTCAAATTTTAAAACACAAAAAATATATATTTACAAAGTCATATTAAGAAGGAAAAAAAAATTAAAATGAAAGGAAGCAGAAGACGAAAAAAATCTTATATCTGCCCCTTTTTAAACAAAATTAATTCAAACAATTAATTTTAAACAATTATCCATGACCCAATTATGTAACTTAGTACAATTCACAAATACAGTATATGGTACATATAATTTTCACCGTTTATATATATTTTTTCAAAAGTTCACTCTTAATCATTTTCTTAAATATAAACACAGACGTAGCCTTTTTAACATTATTATCCAAACCATTCCACAGACCTATACCTTGTATTAAAGTAGACCTACTCCTAAAACTTGTTCTATAATGTGGTTTAACAAAAATGTCAGTTCCCTTAAAGGAGCTGTATGTAACTTTTCTAACAATATATTTTTAACATATTTCTTCACTCTGTCACTACCTCCTGACATACTGATTTTAGACAAGTAATCTCTGAAAAAAACTATTGTCCCCTTGCTTCTCTAAAAGCATTTCTAAAAAGCCACAGTGACACGCCGTTAACCAGCCAATAAAAACAGAGTTTGTAACCAGCCAATAAAAACAGAGCTTGAATTTGAATCAGCCAATAAAAACAGAGCTTGAATTTGAATTTCAGCAGAGCAAGGGGTAACAGAGCCATATATGGCTCTGAGGGGGAGGGATCAGAAACGTGTCTCTGTTCAAAATTTTCCTAAGTTCCAGCGTGTTCCAGAAATTACATACTGAACCTTTAAGGTACTAACTGCTTTCCCTCTTTACAAAATGTTTTTGAATATTCGGAGGTAGTATTTGATTCTCTGCTTTATATGGGCATGTGCCACGTGGTTCACTTGCTGTGGACCTCTGAAGGAGAAAGCATCTGTAAGGTTTAAATCAACATATAAGAAGAATGTCACAAGTCTAGTCGCACTTTTCACTGTATTTGTTCACTTCTTGTTTCCTGCCCTGATCTTCACTTCAGTTTCCGGATGTTGTTTGCTTCATATATTTTGATGTGACCTCTAAAGATTAGGATCTTACCTGGACAGCTGAGTCTACACCTTGAATCCTCAACTTAGAATCCTTTCAATAAGGACATATTCTGTAGCCAACCTACAAGGAATGCTCAGACTGTTGTGGCGTCAGCTTCCATGTTAAAGCTTCAGTATGTAGCTTTTTTTATGAACATATTTCTTCACTCTGTCACTACCTCCTGACAGACTGATGTTAGCCAGGTAATCTCTGAAAAAAAATTAAAAAAAATATTGTCCCCTTGCTTCTCCAGGTGGTAAATAAGCATTTCTAAAAAGAAAAGGTGACCCGCCATTTTCCAGCCAATAAAAACAGAGTTTGTAACCAGCCAATAAAAACAGAGCTTGAATTTGAATCAGCCAATAAAAACAGAGCTTGAATTTGAAATTCAACAGACCACAAGGGGGCAGAGCCACATATGGCTCTGAGGGGGAGGGATCAGAATGCTTTGCCTTGTTGAAAATATTTCTAAGTGCTGCAGTTCTACAGAAACTGCATACTGAACCTTTAAAATACTGTGGCCAGTTATAAATATGTCTTTACGTCTATGGTTAAAAAGTTGTATTTTATGAGTTGTGAGGATCCAAGAGGTCTGTCAATCGTTGGATGGAGCTAGGATCCATCGCTGTCACCGACTAACATGAGGTGTGGACAGGAATAAAGCTAAAACTTTAAAAACTGATTTACTAATGCTGGATTAGTTTAGAGAATTCTATTGTAATAGGTCACATTAATCCAGCTTTGATTCATTTATGCTTAAACTTTAAATCAGTTATCTTTGCTCATCATATTTCTGTAAAATGAAACGTTTTAGTCAGTTATGACATTTTCGCATGTGTTTTCATGTGATGAATTTCATTCTGTTTAAGCATATATGCCCTCAATCAGCTTTTCCTTTCCAGAAAAATAATGAGACAAACCCCAGACAATTAAAGTCGGTGGTGTTAAGTGATTGAGACGTAGCTGGGAGCAGCAGATGAACCAGTCCAGCTGAGAGAAACCATGATGCAGGGAGCAGCCCTGAAACATATCCAAGTAAAACAAGGACAGAAATAACTCATCCTCCAAAAACAAACATAAAATAATTATTTTAAAATGACTGATCTAATTCAGCGTTAACATAAAAGGATGAACAGTCTGTTGGACACGTTCACATCCAAACTTTGTTCTTGGGAAAATACATAAATAAAAATCTGACTTATTTCTCTTACAAACATCATAATGAATATTTATGTGGTTTGCATCAACACATAGATCAAACAGAACCATCTCTCTCGATATGTCTGTTACTTCCAGCTCACAGACCTCTGTGATCCGTTTGTTCCACCTTCCAGCTCTTTTTAAGAAAACCCTTGAATTTAATTTGACGCAACAGAACTTTTTCATCCTGAATCTTCTTATAACAGCATTCCAGTACTTCCCCATCAGGTTGCAGAAACTCCCCAGAGATTCAAATAACACAAACAGCTTTAATTATTTTGAATTATAGAAAAGACATCGCTCAGTTGTTGCCTTTTTCTTAAAACAAAAAATAAAAACATACCGGTACATGAAGAATGAAGGTTTTCTCCTCCCTGTCTGAGTCCTCCCTCAGTGAAGAAACCTGAAGCTCCCACCTTCATCACCTGAAGGCCTCACAGAAAACTCTTTGTTGTCTGGATCCTTCAGAAAACACACAATGTGTGGAGGCAGACGAGTCATGATGAAGGTCACGAGTCTAAGTTAAATGGACAAATCAAACACAGAGCAGGTCCAAGCTGAGCTCCAGAAGTTTTAAAGTTGCCGTTTCATCCAGAAGCTTCAGTCAACGTTTTAGGATTCAAAACATTCAAATCAGGAAGCTGGAACAGAATCTTTATGTGCCAAAGTAAGAGAGGGTTTTCTTAAATAAGCTGGAGCGCTTCGGTCAGTTTTTTGAAAATGAAGCTCTTTTTGATCAAATATTTCACACAATTGATCCATCACAGCAGAACATGGCAGATATTTTCCAAAAATAAAACACTGTTATAAAGAAATACACACTTTTTGAAAGAAATACACACATTTTAACAAATAAAATAAATAACTTGTCACATTATTAAACACATATTTATGATACAGGTAGTCCTCGACTTACGACGGCCTCGAGTTATGATGTTTCGCGATTA
>JBBPBX010016181.1:28228-48475 GCA_038048925.1 Garcialebias charrua | reverse complement strand
ATATACATATATACATATACATATATATATATATACATATATATATATATATATATATATATATATTAGGGCTGAACGATTTTGGAAAATAATCTAATTGCGATTATTTTTCTATAAATTGCGATTGCGATTTAAAATGCGATTATTTTTACTGGTTCTGTATTAATTCATATCACTAACGACACAACTGTTTTTTTTTTAAATCAGATAATTAATGCGCTTTTTCACGCAGAACGTTAGCTTGCTGAGCTAGCTGCTAACCGGGCACCGTCAAAACAGACCCGGCGGTCACATGACCAGCTCGCGCTCAGTCTCGGTGTCTCAGCGTCTAAGCTCAGATACACGTTTAAATGAGCTAACTTACCTGAATTTATAACTTTTATGACTTCTGTCGAGCCTGAAGCAACAATGTTGGAGCACAGTCTCCTCCTCCGCCCTGCTCTGTTTTGCTCGCTCAGCTGAGCTCCTGCTGCTCGGCGCGGCCACTACTAAGTCACGTGACCAGCTCGCGGTCTCGGTGTTTCAGCCTCTAAGCTCAGATTCACGTTTACACAAGCTAACTTACCTGAATTTATAACTTTTATGACTTCTGTCGAGCCTGAAGCAACAGTGTTGGAGCGCAGTCTCCTCCTTGCTCCATTCAGAGCTGCACGCGGCCAGAGCGGTTCACTACCAAGTCACGTGACCAGTCAAATCGCAGCCCGTGCGATTAGAGAATCGCGTTTTAACATATCGCGAGATAATCGCAAATGCGATTAATCGTTCACCCCTAATACATATATATATATATATATATATATATATTGTATGCTGATCAGCGAGAATACCCATTAAAATTTCATAACAACCTAAAAATGTCAAATGTTTTATATATTTATTCTTCTAGTGTTAAAAATATGGAATGGTCCTCATATATTTAAACTGCAATCACTGGCAAGATATTAATAAGGTGGAACCACCTCACAAGAACGCAGCTTCATGAATGTCTATTAAATTTTTACTTTGTATTTTTACTCTGACATGGAAACAACACACAAATTCTGTAAGAATAAAAATAGCTAAATCGATTGCAGTACTGTACAAAGTCAGAGACTTATTGAATGATAAAGCTCTGTATTTGTTGTATAACACAATCATTGTTCCACACTTAATCTATTGTATTGATGTTTGGGGGAAAGCGTGTAAAACAATCACAAAGCCTATTTTTGTATTACAGAAAAGAGCTGTAAGAATTATCACTAGAAAACATTACTGTCATCCATCTAGTACATTATTTTATCAACTGAAGTTATTGAAGTTCCATGATTTGGTAGATTATAATATTTTATCAGTTATGTATAGGGCTCAGAATAACGCATTACCTTTAAATATCCAAATGCATTTTGTTAAAAGACAAAGTTGTTATAATCTTAAGGGGACAGAGATGTTTGTAAAACCACAATTCAGAACTAGTTTGAAGGGACGTTCTACCTCAATCCAGGGAATTAGATTATGGAATGGCTTGGAGAATGTAGTTAAAAATGCCAAGTCAATGTTTACATTTAAGAAAATGATCAAAATGAATTTGTTAAAAAAAAAATATATGAAATGACGTAATGTGTATTGTATTAGTTAGAAAATTAGAAAGAGTTAGTCATTTTGTACTGTTGGTGGAAGATTATTATTGTTTAATCTGATTGTTTGAAAAAAGGGGCAGATATAATAAGATTTATTCTTCTTTCTACCTTTAATTTTTTTATATTTTGTACGTTATCATTTATGGGATTGTCTTGTATTGTGTTTCTTTTGTTAAAAAATGAACAAATTTAATAAACATAAACATAAACTTTGTCAAAGAGAAGCCTCATGTTTTTATTTTTTCAGAGGTGGTGCTCTGAGATGGGCCAGAGATTAATCCATTCTGCCTCCACACTGTAACCCCAAATTTTCATTTACATAATAAGTCAAGCTATTATTACTAATCTTTTTGTTATTTTGTAAAAGGCGGGACCATTACTAAACAATATGTGAAGCCGCGGCCCTCGTGGCCGTGTCCCTCTCTGGTCTAGAGCTCAATGGCCTGGCGGTCGGAGAGGCTTTTTTTTTTTGCCTCGCTCCTTGGGTGGACCTTGGCAAACTGGGGCGGGAGGGGGTATGTAGGGTCAGCGGGGGAGCTGACTCGCTGCAGGAGCATTGTTTCTGCAGATATTTTCTCCCCATCCCTCACCACGCACCTCTGCCCTCTTCATCTCAAATTAATACTGTACATGTAGGGATTTAGGACGCGGGTTCGCGCCCCGGCCACTACCCACCTTGGGGTGTCTATGAGTGCACACCTAATTCTCCAGCTCCCCGGGCGCTTTCGGGCTGCTCACTGCACCACCTGGTAGGTGGTTGGGTTAAATGCAGAGACGAATTTCGTCTGTGTATGGGAAACATACGCAGATGACAGGAAAAGACATTATTATTATTTTGAGACTCGGGTGTGCTGCAACGTTTTTACATCTCTGTTGTTCAGAACCACCTGGGACTCAATTTTATTATACACCTTAAGACATTCACTCATAAACATCCTCATAAAATTCACATATAGGAATTGGGGTGAGCACTATGGTTATGGGTGGCGGGATGACATCACTCTCGCCCCCCGTGCCTATGCTCACTCACAATTATGCATTTAGACAGTACGGGCCTGGGTTAGAGCTGGAGTGGAGGGGAAACTGGCATAATGCCAGCCTTCGCTCCTTCTCTTTCCTTTTTAAATGCACTTTACAACAACACACACCAACAGCACATTTAGGGACGGGTGTGTGTGTGTGTCGGGGTCTAGATTTGTTAATTTCAATTTTATTCATTTAATTATTTATTTATAAATAAATATATATTTATATTTTATTTATTTTTCTCTCACCCCCTGGTTACCTGGCGGACATTCTGGGGGTGGGCCGTCAGGGGTTGTCCCGGACTATGGGAGGGTTCGGGGCCTGAGGGTTCGCCGTGGGCGGGGCTGGCATTGCGCTCTCCCTGGGGTTTGGGCTCGGGTGTCCTGTGCTGTCGGCAGGGCGAGGGTTGGGCCGAATCTTGGATATCGGCTACTCTCCACCCCAGAATGAATGGGCCTACCTCCTGGGCTTGGGTGTGGGCTGCCCCATGTAGGGGGCAGGTACATGTCTTGGACCTAGGGGGTATAGAGGGTGCATCAGGATTATGAATGGAACGTGTCGTTATTGTTTGTCTTTGTGTGAGTGAGGATGAGGGTGGGTCTGAGTGAGTGTGTCTGTGTATGAATGTCTAATTGTCAGGCTGGGATTTGGACTGCCCCCTCTCTGTTACATCTGAGGCTACTTGGTGTCACGCTCCTACCACGTGGCCCCCGGGTGGGTGTCCCTTTGCCTGCTGGCGTGCTGGGGGCCCTTGCTGTCGCTTTTGGGGGTTGGGCGCTTGGGCGTGTGTCGGCTCGGCCTGGTGGGGCTCGGGTACTCTGGTCCTATCTGGTCTGGGCCTGAGGGGTGGGCGTCCCCGGTGCCCGTGCCTGGGGCTACGTCAGTGCAGCGGGCTCCGGCGGGGGCCTGTGAGTCTGTCGCTGTTGACCCCGGGGGGTCATTGTGTGTAGTCGCTGGTGGAGCTCGTCCGGTTCTCCCCCTTGGTCGGATCTGGGGAGTGGGTGAGTGGCTCGTCCTGTTCGGGTGGCCCTGGGGACTCTGGGCTCGGGGTCCTTCTTGGGGTCTTGGGCTTTGATCGCCCCTTCGTCTGCCTCGGGCCTTGGGGGCGGATCTCTGATGCTTCACGGTCGCTACTGAATGTTCTATTGGAGGAACCTTATTCACTTATGCATGCTCACAACCACACACAAATGGATGCAGGGATGTATATGTAGATATCATATGCAGATATGTAGATGGATATGTGATATGAATGCATATGTATGTATACTGTATATATATTTGTAGGTATGGGTATGTTTATTTATGGAAATCTACTGCAAGGTCATGAATATTATTAGTCTTTATGCATGTATGTTTCGTTGCTGTGTTCTGTCATGTGCTTTGCAGGATTGCGGACGGAGGTTGGGTGTGTTTGCCTTGTGCTCTTTTTGTGGATAATTGTTGTTTTGTTGTCTTACTTTCTATCTTTCCTTTCTATAAAAAATATATATTCATATATCGGTGTGAGAGGATGGCTGTAAGGTGAGAAGGGAGGCCATCTATAAAAGGGAAAAAAATAAAATAAAAACAAAGCAAGTCACCTGGATATATTGTCTGTCAGCAGAAGATATAAAACATGCCGCCAGCTGCGATAAAGTTCCTGTTTCTCCTCTAGAATTAAAAAAAGCAGTAAAAGCAACATTTTGATCTCCTTTCTTAGGCTGAGCCAGAGCCATATAAAGTGTCTATATATATGGCTCTGGGCTGAGCGCCATCATGGTTGCTAGGCAACAGGACATACGCCGACGTAACCGTGAAGGCTAGACCTGCCGCTGACTTCCGGTCTACGTGGTCTTACAAGGACCCGGCCTACATCGACCGGGTAGGCTGGGGTCCTTCAAAGTATGCAGCCGTTGGATTGGGACACAGCATTAGTGTCTTCAAGCAAAGTGCTTGAATAAATTAATCCTCGATGACAAATTGTAATTTGAACTCCCAACAAAGTTCAGTCGTCTGGACATTGTTCTTTTTCTTTGAAGAACCCTTCAGTCAAAGGACTTCGTCAGTCCAAAGAGCCACAAACTAACTCAGTCCCACAAGCAGCACCCCACACACAGTGGCCCAACCAGTTTGATGGCGATAAGATGGTTTCTGGAGTCCGCCCTCTCCCCTGTCAACTCCTCTGAGGCAGCCATAAACAAAGTGGTTCATAACATCAAAGTTCATGCTCGATGATCCAGGTAAAAATCCAACAAAGTTCAGACAGGTCATCCAAAGGACTTCATCAGACCACTTGTTCTCCTGAGTGTTTTGCGTGGTTACGTAAAGCAACAAGCTGCTTGTGCTGGATTGACTTCTGATGAAGTCCTTTGGATGAAACGTCAACAAATTCATCCAACCTTTATTTATACAGGTTAATCCCATTGAAAACCCAAATTAAGAAACCATCCAGAGGACCCGATGTAACATTTGTTGGATTTTTTTTTTACCTGGATTATTGGGCATGAACTTTGATGCAATCTGAACTCTTTGAAGGTCAGAAAAAAAAAGAAGTCATTTTAGAATTAATTATTTGACGATTCCAACTTCTTTTGTTTTTGCACCCTCTGTTGTTGAAACTAGAGAAACCCCTGAGCTGAATTAAATGAACACACACCAACAGAAGGATTGCCTCATTCAGTCAACAGAGTACTGGACTTCTTCTGTTGCGGTTTATTTAACAATATGGTATAGAAGTAAGAAAGGAATCTTTTACCAGTTTATACAGCGATTTCGTTCTCTCTTATATTTATAGTATTTTGCGTAATAACTTGATTTACAATAGGAGAAAAAGTAAATCCCCCCCCCAATTCAAGTTTTCGTGAGAGGAATGAGGGTTGATGATTTTTAAGTTTTCCACGAGGTGAATCTCAAACGTGCCTTTTGTTCTTTCGAAGCACACGACTTAGTGTAAAAAAAAGTTGGGGACTGGGAGTCGTTTAAGATGTTTTCTACAACCAGTCATTCCACCTCAGCTTAGGGGTCTGCTCGTTTTCCTCACACTTTCTTTACACTTTACAACGTTTGTATGAAAAAGTATGACAAACTCTTTAATGTCAAAGCAACAACTTTCTACACCGGCAAGACAAGATTTTTCTGAACGGAGAGCAGGCGCCGTTTTCCATCTTGGTGCAACCAGAGTCGTGTTCCTCTTCGTGACTGCGAGGGTTTGTGTCAGTGTCTTCATGTGTGCCTGCATACATGCCCGTGTGTACACAACCTGCCGCGAGCTTCCTACTTTAATACAGCCGAGTGCTCTTCGTACGCACAAAAATGAAGGAAGCAGTCGCCGTCCCTGAACACATCGTCTTGCAGGACAATACTACAACGACCAGGAATGACAGCTTGAGAAGGGAACAACCACCTGGCTTGAATTCCCAGAAAAAATATTTTACAGAATTAACACAAAATGCATGTATGCTTATTTTTCCCAAAGGTACAAAATAAAGTTATGATAGATATAATGTAATTGTACATTTTCTTTAAAAAAAAAAGAAGAAGAAAAGAGAAAGGCATGAAACCATATCAAAAACTAAAGAGTACTGAACACATTTGGTCTCAACCAAAAAATATATTCTTTGTGATTTTATTTAAGAAGCAACTCGTAAATCCATCAACACCTTAAGGAAGAAACACCCAACATTTGGGTTTAGGAAACAATTACATTCCCTAGAAGTGTTAACTTTTCGTTTTCGCCCCCGAACAGCTGAAACTTTTTACACGTCGGTACAAAACAAACAGGAACAAAAACATTCTCAACCTTTTAGAAAGAACAAACGAGCCCTCTACTGGGAAAGAGTCAGAGAAAACTGGAGAGAGAAGTCAGAGGATGTTTTTTCGGGAGTGAATTAGTTCTTTAGCTCCCATTTAAAAAAATGCTACAATCCTTCCACAAACTTCTCCAGAGTGTCCCCTGTGGCGTCCCCCACCAACCCCAAGTCATTGTTCAGTCCTCCTCTGCTGGGTGTGTTGAGCTGTGGTAGCATAGCGCTTTGTTCTGGTGTCCCCAAGTGTCCCTGGTCCATGGACTGCAGTGTCCCGCTGAGCCCTGGGTGAGGGGAACTCGAATGGGGTGGAGGCGGATGCTGAGGTGAGGGCTGGGGTTGGTTCTGAACCTGCGGCGAGGGGCTGGAATGTGGCGGCTGTGTGGGCGGACAAGGCGACTGAACCGGCCCGGGGGAGAGAACCTGACCGCTTAGGGTGTTGGCAAGTCCAGGCTGGTTGGGAAGGTGGGCTGGACTTTGACCAGCCAGCAGGTGGGTCTGGGGGCTCATGGGACTTGACTGGGCCGGGGAGCTCATCTGCTGCTTGAGGACAGCCTGCTGCTGCTGCTGGGGGAGTTGTGCCTGCTGTTGCTGTTGCAGCAAACGTTGGTGGTGCAGTAAGTTCTGGGTGGAGTCCATCCCCATACCAGTCTGAGCCATGGGTGGGAGCTGACCCATAGGTATCCCTGTTGCTCCTGCACCAGCCTGCATGGCTATTTGCTGCTGCTGTTGTTGCTGCTGCAAGCGCAGGTGAGCGTACATCGCCTGATTCCCCTGCACCTGAGCAGGGAACTGACCAAGATGTTGCTGCTGCTGCTGTTGCTGCTGTTGTTGCTGTTGCTGTCGCAACAGCTGTCGACGGTAGAGCTCTTGGATCTGCGGATTGTTGTGTGCTGCGTTCATCAGCTGCCCTTGAGGCCCCAACGCAGCCATGCCCTGCACAGGAGGCTGCTGTGGCTGCTGAGGCGGCATCCCAGGCCTCTGCACTGGCCCTCCTGGCATAGCCATAGTCTGCATGGTTGGCATGCCAGGCTGCTGCTGTTGACCCGCCTGTGGCGGCGGCTGCTGCTGTGGCTGGTTTGCATACTTGGCTGTTCGTTGTTTGATGAAAGCGGCCATTAGCTGAGGGTTTGATTTAAGGATGTTAAGGACTTGCTGCTGCTGCTGGGGCGAACTTGGGGACTTCAGGGTGCGGAGAAGGTCTTGAAGCGCGGTTGGGGGTATATTATTAGGTCTTTGGGGTGTTTGTGGCCGGGCACCAGGTTGCTGTGGTATTAACATCCTCTGAACCTGTGAAGCTTGTTGTCCCGCAGCCATAAGGGGCCGCTGCATGGTCATAACCTGCTGCGGGCTCTGATTTGGGACAAGGCCTGGTTGTTGAGTTTGAGCTGCCTGCATAGCACTTGTGGTTGTAGGCCATTGTCCTGGGGCCATATTAGGCTGCATAACCTGTGGCCCATGGGGCCCTGGCACCATCTGCATGGTTGGCTGCACTGGTCCTGCCATGCGCTGCTGTGACTGCTGGGGATTCATGGCCAGGCCGTTCATGTTGACCCTATAGTTCTGTTGGGCCTGTGCCACCCTCTCTATATGGTGTGCCATCTTGATTGCAGCAAGGGGAGGTCGTTGTTGAGGTGGCTGGGTCGGTTGGGGGAGAGGAGACTGCTGCTGGTGTAGAGGGGAGGCCTGGGGGCCAGGCTTGCCCTGGGAAACTGATGCCTGAGGCTGGACAGAGCGAGCTGCGTTGGGGTAAGAGGGGGACATGACTCCTGCCGAGCTGGGGGTCTGTGGCTGATTGGAAAGTGGTTGCTGTGGAGTCTGAGGAGTGTTGGGCTGGGTGTGGGAAGTGGGAGTGCTGGGGGCAGCAGTGGCTGGCGGGGACGGTAGCGGCATGGTTCTGACTTGCATCGTGGCCATTCTCCTCCTCATCAACTGGGCCTGCTGGAGCCTCTGCTGCAGCTGCTGCTGGCGAAGCTTGTGCTTGATATTCAGGCAGAACGGGACGGGACACTTGTTCTCCTGACAGTGTTTTGCGTGGTAACAACATAAAGCGATTAGCTGCTTGCAAACTGGGCAGCCACCGTTGGTTTTGCGCTTGCAGCCCTTGGTGTGCTGCACCACTCTTTTCATCTTCTGGCAGGACGGTAGAGCGCAGTTGGCATTGCGACACTGACAAGCATGGACCAGGGACTGAATGCAACGTTGAATACTCAAACGCCTACTTTCCTGCGGGCTCTTGGAGGCCTCTCCACCTTGACCGTTACTGTCGTCATCCAGGCCAAGACCCCACTTCACCATCTGGTGCTCGTGGCCCTTCACATTGTAGCAATTAATGCAAAGATCAAAGTCCTAAGAAAAATGAGTAAAACAGACCGTTAACACAACTTCAACTTACGGTCACTTTAACCCAAAACTTCTGCTTTGTAATGTATTCGTCTGGAGACACAAGCTTGTGTGAAAACACGAATAACTCACCTCACACACAGTACAGTGCCAGCGTGTCTCCACGTGGTGCTTGCACTCATTGCAGGTGTAAACAAAACGATCCTGTCCCTGGTTGTGCAGCTCGACCAGCATGCACATTGTGCTCCACTTGCACCTCCTCAGGGAGCTGAACTCCCAGTGCTTGTCCCTCGCCAAAGTCAGGAAGGCATCACGACCGTCCATCAGGTCACAGGAGATCAATGGGTCGGGGTCAGCAATAGGAGGCAAAGTGTTGGCCATGGGTCCAGAATGAAGGTGGATCACAAAGAACACCTAAACAACAGATAGATGGTAAATGGAATGTACTTATATAGTACCTTTCTATCTTATCAGGATACTCAAAGCTCTTTACAAAACAATCTGTGTCCTCATTTATCCATTCATACAGCACTCTACTACCGTATTTTTTGGCATATTAGTTGCATTTTTCTCATAATTTACATGCCCTGCGACTTATAGGCCAAAGCAACAAATTTGTGAAATTTTCACATATTTATAAACCAATTTTTGGCTGAGATACGACCGTTTTCATTCATTCTGACTGAAAAAAAAAAAAGAAGAGCAATGCCACTTTCAGCCACTTGATGGAAGCAGGGTAGTTGCAGCAGTAAGGCATGCCGTTGTATCATGTAATAGGTAAACGTGACTATAATGACAAATTCAAAAAGGTTCAAGACAAAAAATAACTGGACTTTATTTGTTATACTTAAAACTTCATTGTTTTTGTCTTGAGCTTTTTTTGAATTCACCATGTCCTGGGTGACTGAGAATCTTCACCAGCTATTAATGACACAATCGGCCTGCCATATAACCAACCTTTGTTCTGCTTGCTGCTTGGAGCAACCTCAGATTCATTTCGCTGCACCTCCCTGGTGAAATGCAGCTAATTTGACAATTAAAGTGCATTTATTAAGTAAAAGTTCAACTGAGACACACCTTTGCTATAATTTTGAGCAAATAATTGTTTTTAAGTGTTAATCTTGTGTGAAAACAGCCAATTGATTTTTGGCACCACACCGGCCCACATTTCTGGGTTGTTAGCGGTGACGCTTAACAAACGTGACGTGTCAGCGGTGACACATAATAGATGCAACGTATACGGTGAAGTGATGTATTTATGGATTTTTCTACTTTTTTTAGACAAATTTAGACTGATGCGACAAGTACGGTGGAAATTACGGTATATCTATACAAAGAATAATTAGTGCTTTATCATTTTCATACACCGATGGGACACACATCAGAGGCAATGAGGGGTTCAGTGTCTTGCCCAGGGACACTTCAGCACGTGACTGATGGTGGAATCGAACCCCCAACTCTCGATTTGGAGGATGACTTTTCCAACCACTCAGTCACAGCAGTAAAATAGATAAGCTTGAGTTCACTCAAAACATTTCAACCTACAAGACCCAAATTCTTTATTAAAATGTTCCATGCTAGCCAGGAAGTACCGGTAGTTGTTTCAGGGAGTTGGGAAGGTTTAAAAACCGAAACATACCATACCATACCATACCATTTTATTTATAAAGCACTTTAAACAGGAACAAGTCCACACCAAAGTGCTGGACAAACAAACACGCAACAGGCAACACAGACAATGAAGTACAACACGAAAAACATAAAAACATTGCAGATCATAAATCAAACGATCCAATACAAATCAGCTGGCATTGTTTAACCGGGATTTGAAAACCGAGAGGGAGGGGGGGCCTGTTTGATGAGCAGCGGTAACTCGTTCCAGAGTCTTGGGCCTGCTACAGAGAATGCCCTGTCACCCCTGCGCTTAAGGAGAGTTTCATTCAGAAGAACAAAGCTATTTGCAGGCCTTAAATTTGATGAGGTAGCCATAACTTAGATGAAAAATTTCAGTGTTTTGTTTTCTTCGATTTTCCTATTTTCAGCCATTTTGGAAACTAAATTTCAGACTCATACTTTTTCCCCCAATTACTCGAACTTTAAATAAACATAAAGCCTTTAAATAAATGATAATCACCAATGGGTTCTAGAGACAATAAATGTTCTGAAAGAAACCAATCTGACCTCTTTGTGCTTCTCCATGGAGCCATACAACTTCTGAGACAGATCGTTCGCTACATTCGGCATCCCAGGCTTCTTCTTATTGGCTCGGCTCACACTGCTTTTGTTTTTATTGGTCTTCTTGTTGTTCTTTTTCTTAGCGTTTTTGCTGTCACTCGGTGTGCCCTGAAAGATACAAAAACAGCACATTAAATAAATCTGATCATCAGAAAAGTTTACAGGTTTACTTATAAGAACTGGTTACTCTGAGAAATGTTTGTTGTCCTTAATTTACCAGATCAAACAAAACAAAAAAGAACAAAACCCAAAAAATTTAACAACTGTATGAGAGCACAACACAAATGACTGTTATACGAATATCTATATGCGTTCCTCACCAGACTCTGGTAACATGTTTGTACCTCTGGAATTTCAGAAGCAGCTGTGTTCTCTTCCTTCTTCCTCTCCTCTTCCTCCTGCTCCAGCTCCTTAATGCTCTCCTCTAGCACATTTGGCCAGAAGTCGCCTTCAAAGTACGGCAGTTCGTTGGCGCTGGTCAGTCGGTCCTCAGTCGCCTGTTTGAAAATGTCCTGAGAAAAACCCAATAATTACCATCCAACATTATAAAATCTGTATTATTTTAGGACAGAGAATCGCTATTGGTGGATTAGACCAGTGGTTCTCAAACCTTTTGGGTTCAGGAACCCCTTACAGGGGAGAAAAAGTTTCAGGGACCTCCTCATAACCTTCATGTTTATTAAATAAGTTTCTTCAATTTGTCTCTTTAATGCAATGGAAATATTTGTGTAACAAATACGTCAGACCTGTTCTTTTATAGTGTCAATGCAATTTTTATACTGTACTTTTAAACATGGGGTATTTTTCCACTCAAGACTTACTTAATTAACAACAAAATTAATTTCAACTTCCAAAAATTAGTTTTGAGAAAATTAACAGAATCAAAAACCACTGTAAAACTTTACCTATTCGCATAATGATCATAAATGTATTGCCACTTCTTCAAATTATTACATAAAACTGAACCAACTTAATATCAAGTAACAGGGTTTAATTTGTAAACCGATCGATGCTGGAACGCAAATAGTGGTGGGGTCCTACGTGCTTGTAAAAAATAAATAAATAATAAAAAATATAAAATTTGCGGGCCCCCAAGCACTGGCTCATGGACCCCCGGGGGGTCCGGGGACCCCAGTTTGTGAACCCCTGGATTACACTATGCAAAAGTTAATTAAACAAAACCACAATGACAACATGAAGAGCCTCAACAATCATACCTTGATAATCTTATCAGTAAGGTTTTATTGTTTGTACAACTACAGCTCTATTATCTATTCATACTGAGACCAACAACTTTGTGATGAGAACAGGCCTCCTTAGTAAAACTACCATTTTGATTGGTACTTAAAAATACCTTATAGTCATGCAAGATCCTCTCAGCAAAAGCCTTGTCCAGCATCTTGCGGTACCACTCCTGCAGTCTCTTAGGCTTTGGGATCTTCTGTTCAGGAGGATGGCAGTGGAAGATGTAGTCATCGCCTTCACTGGGTGGACACGCCCAGATGTGGCCCTGCGCGTACCTTCACACAAACCAAGATGTAAATCAAACCGTGTAGACATTAAAATACCTGCTGGCCTCGTTTTTAAAAGTTTTCAAAAGGCCAAAGAAGACAAATCCAAGCGAAGGCCCTACCCAAGTTTTTTGACGTATTCAAGATAACCAATGAGGATCTCGTGGTACACCGCTGTTCGCAGAATTCGAGGTCGGAAGAAGTGAATACTGTCAAGATACGATATGTAGACCCGCCTGAACAAATCGAAAGAAAAATAATTCACAGATTAGTTTGTTTTGTACTTTCAGGTAATTCAATTAACTACATGTATAAAAAATAAAATAAAATGAAAAACCTTGTGTTGGGAAATGCGCATTCAGAGCCATACTCTTGCACGTGCATGCCAAAGAAGCACACGTCTACTCCATCAATCTCCTCAAATGCAAAAAGTGCTTTGGTTCTGTAAGGGAAGGTCTCGGGCATTTCACCAGTGTCCACAAACCTGTTGTCACAAGAGAAAAGATGTAAATAAAGTCTGACAGAAGAGTCATATTTTAATACAATCACACGTTAATTGGTTGCCAGTCAGCTTTTTCACAACAGCCACATATTAAAGCTTCAGTACAGTATGTAACTTATTTTTTTAAACATATTTCTTCACTCTGCCACTATCTCCTGATAGATTGATGTTTGACAGGTAATCTCTGAAAAAAACTATAGTCCTCTGGCGTCTCCCGGTGGTAATAAAAGCATTTATAAAAACCAGAGCGCCCCGCGGTTAACCAGCCAATAAAAACAGAGCTTCTCACTTCTCACCCCCTAACCCACGCCCCCGCCTGTCAGCCCGCAGCGGCCGCGCAGGTTCTCGTTGAAATAATTGCAAAGCGATGCAAAACTGTTTTGTATGTGACACAAATGTATTAAATCCCCCTTCTTCATCCCTGCTCTGGACTTTTGTTTTTTTGCCAAAAGTCAAGTGATCGCTTCTTCCTCCAGACCTCCACTGACAGAAATGAGGAAGTCACGAGCGAATTAAATCATGTCCAACGTGGCTGCGTGAAGCTCTGCAGATTTCAGGGTGTTTTTGTTTTGCTGGACCAGTGCTCCATGTTTTTATTTTATTTTTTAGAACGTTTTATTAACATATAATCACAGAACTTTGCAGCGGCTGAGACGGGACGTAGTGGAGGCGGAGCATTCCAGGCTGCAGCACGAGCGAGGGGAAGCTGAGCCATATTTGGCACTGAGTGAGGAGGGACCAGAAACGTGTCTCTGTTCAAAATGTTTCTAAGTGCCAGCGTGTTCAAAAACTCCATATTGCAGCTTTAAAGTCTTCATGTGCATCGTAAAATATTAACAAATTATGTTTAATCCAAAAACATAATTCTAGAAAGTTGTCTTCTAGGAAACAAGTGTCAGGAGCTGCTTAAGAAAGGAAAGTCAAGTGACCTTTAGACAAAAGCAAACAGGCTGAAATCAGTTAAAGATAACAAGCTCCTAAAAGGATGGCACAAAAGTGGAAAACTTTCATCTAGAGCAATAAAACTATAAACAGGTCTCAGTGTCTCATGAAGGGTGGGCAATCCGTCCTGTGAAATGCTACAATTACTCTTGAGTGGGTATAAAATTTTTATGGATGGCACTCAAATCTGCATGGCAGCAACAATAAAATAAGCCGAGGAGAAAAACAATCTGTGGCAGTTCAACAAGTCATGATAGGTCAAGTCGAGTCTTGGCTGTTTATTTAATAGTCTACAGAAATGTTAAGAAGTATAGATCAGACAACAATCATTAATTGGAATAGAAACAGAGAAACACCTCATTCTGCAGACTTTGGTTACATTACCTGGTTTTCATGCCGGATTTGACTTCCACCGTTTTGTCAGAGCTTGCGACCACTCGCACAAACACTTCTCCGGCTTCCGGGTGGTTCTGTCTTTTCAAGTATTTATTCACACGGTCCTCTATGTACATTCCCAGTCGTGTGGACTGCAGCCCTACAGTGAACACACACACACATATCTTTAGTTGTAAGAAAATAAGGAACAGCATTAATAATTCAAAACATCTTTCAGTAGTCGTCAAGTTAGGAAACATGAAAAGCTATACGATCATACAATACTGACTGTTTATGTGGGATCAAGATGCAAATTACTGCCATCAGAGCTAAAACTTTGGGGTGGACAACCAGCACCACAAAACCAACAACAACTAGAGTGTGAATGCTTATTGCTGAAGAATTTACTGAAAAACAGCAGAAAAAAGCTAAAAATATGCTGAAATTGAAGAACAATCCTAAATTTGCAAAAGAAAGCAGAAATACAATTTTAAATTAAAATTAGCATAAACAGCTAAATAGTAGTTGACAGTAAAAAAAAAAAAAAAACGCTGAAAATTGCAGAAATATACTGAAAGGAGCATAACAAGCTGAAAGTAGCAGAAATTACCAAGAAAACTTAAATTTAACAGAAAACGGCTGAAATTAGTTAAAAAATGCTAAAAAGGGTAGCTGAAAAGGTAGAACAAGTTTAAATTAGCAGAAGCACGCAGAAAGAACAAGTGTGCCCAATTAGGCTGAAAGAAGCAGAAATGAGCACTAAAAAGTGGAACTTGTCCAAAAAAGCTGAAATTTGCCCAAAACAGCTGAAAAGCAGGTAAAAAGGCAGAAAGAAGCTTAAATTACCAGAAGGAAGTGGAGAGAGCACAATTTTTTTTCTGAATTAGGCTGAAAAAAAGTTTAAATGAGTGCAATTTTTTTTTCACATTAAAACACTTACCGCAAATTTTTTTCACATTAAACATTTCACACACGTCTGCACCTGACCTATTTAGACCTAAATTGCAGGTATTTTTTACATTGTTGTTTTTTATATCTTGTGTGATTCCTTGTGTATATTCCTTTGTACTGAAACTCTGGCACAACAATTTCCTGCTGGGTCAAAAGTTCTATCTTATGTAAATAATGGTAAATGGTAAATGGAGCTTATTTATATAGCGCTTTCCAGCCCCCTGTGAGGAGCCCCAAAGCGCTTTACAATACCAGCCATCCACCCATTCATTCAGACATTCATACACCGGTAGTGGTAGCCTGCCTTGCAAGGCGCCATCCAGACCTACCGGGAGCAACTCGGGGTTAAGTGTCTTGCCCAGGGACACAACGACACATGGTGGGCGGATGCGGGATTCGAACCTCCAACCTTCCGATCAGGGGTCGACTGCCATTACCACTACACCACGGCCGCCCCAATGCTAATGCGGAATTAGCTGAAAAAGAACACGTTCATGCTGCTGTTTGGCGTATTGTCTCTATTGTTCTATGCTCCTAGTGATTAGTGTATTTTTAGTTAAGGTTTTTCTTAGTTTATATCTTAGATCTTATTACTGTTTTTTTCTTTTACATTTTAATACTTTGTTGGATATAACTGGGACCCTTGTGCACACAATTTCGTTTCACCACATGTACCACGTGTGGTGCGAATGAAAAATAAAGAATCTTGAAAAGTTAAAATTAGGGGTGCACCGATTTCAATTTTCTGGCCGATCACCGATTACGATTTTTAGAAAGTCTGACCTGCCGATTCCGATTTTGGCCGATACTGATTTTCAGGTGTTAAAAGGTCAAAATGCACCCTAAATTTTCAGGATTTTCCAACCTTTGCTGAGGCAGATAAAATCGGTAGATAAAATCGGCTTCTCATTTAAAGATCGGCCGATCACCGATCTCCCCAAATTAAGGAAATCGGAGCCGATCGATCGGCCGGCCGATTTATCGGTGCATCCCTAGTTAAAATTAGCATAAAAACAGCTAAATAGTAGCCAAAATAGCAGAAAAAGCTGAAACTTGCAGAAATGAGCTAAGAGGAACATGAAAAGCTGAAATTAGCTGAAATAAGTTAGAAGAACCACAAAAAAAATTTAGTTACCAGAAAGAATCTGAAAGGAGTACAAAACAGCTGAAAGTAACTGAAAAAGTTTAAATTTGCAGAAAGAAGCTGGAAGAAGCTGAAGCAGAACAAAATGTGAAAGGAGCAGTAAAAGGTTGTAAACACATCTAAAGATCTGAATGAAAATTTGTCAGAAAAGGCTAAATTTAAAAAAAAGCTAAAGTTGCACCAATACCAAAAGTCATAGGATTGTCTTGAACGTGCTGAACGTTTTGATTTATGATTTGTTGAAATAGCTTGAAAACATGAAGAAAAATTGATCAAAATAGTGTGAATGCTTCATAAGCATTCATTATTACATTCACACATATTGAAAGGCCACACCTGCATGCACAGCCGGAGACGCACATGCTGTCCGTGTGGTCTATATGATCTTATAAAACAAGTGCAACCATCTTTACAATTTCAACACTGTAAAAAGCATCCCAGGAAAAGTTTATCCATTTACAAAAATAGGAATAACTACTAACTTTTTGCTGTGAACTTGTTGTCCTTCCGTGTTTTTGCACTCTTCTTCAAACAATTGTCACAGATGAACCTAGAGACAGAAAGTTTTAAATTCTTTTGACTCAAAGTATGAAAAATATCAATCTAACCAGAAAATTTATATAAAAGCAACGTCTCACCCAGATGCCCAAATAACTTCGTAGTGTAATACACATATCTGGTGCATCTTACGTCCACAGTCTTTACATTCAACAAACCTGGGGGGAAAAAAAACATGTAGAGTAATAAGAGACCTGACAATTAAATCAAAAAAAAGTTCTGACATGGTCCTACAAACATACCTGCAAACTCAGAAGGGATAAAAAAAGGTGACAAACGTTGTGCCAACCGCCCCCACCCCGGAAAGATTTTGTAATTTTTTAACATGCTTCAGGTAAAAGTCATTTACTAACCTGATTTAATGAGAACATAAATAGGAAAGATTGTGTCAACCAAAAAATTAACAACCAACTACAGCAGCAAGTCAAATACAGCAGAACATTTTGCTAACAATGCGCTGCTCCGAGTCAACAGATGCATTTAAAAACTTAAGACTTATCTCTTCAGACAGGCTTTTGGTTAATTTTGTACATTGATTTTAGAGTTTGTTATGTTTTACCTTTTTGTATAGTACTTCTGTGATTTTATTATTTTATTTTTCCTTTTGTAAAGCGCTTTGTGACTCTCATGTCTTTGAAATGTGCTATATAAATAAAACTTACTAACAGTAAAAACTCATTTCTTAAATGTTTTGCCAGAAATTTTTGAATAAAGTAGATGCCATTTCCTGCATTCTGGTGTATTTTAACAATAAACATCTATGTTTACCTACATGTAAACACTTGATTCAATAACTATTTTAGAGACATCTAACAAAATAAAGTCAGGTCCTGTGGACAGATTAAAAAATTGTTGAAATTATTATTGATCATGCATCAGGATATTTTAGAGACACCTCATTCAACTAGTTCATATAGACATCATCCTGTTTTTAAACTCACTCCTGTGGCTAAGATAATGAAATTAATGTGACAATTTATCACAGTGACTTTAGGGGTGCAACTGACTTTTATTTTGTTACTTTTTATTTAGTTTTATTTGTAACACAACATGCCATTTTACTAAACAATGGTGACACTCAACTGCATGTATAAAAATATTAACTTTACCCAATGAACAGGTGACATTTTAATAACCACCAACAGTGAATTTAGGAGGTTTTTTAATTTTTTTTTACAGTTTTCTGATTTCGTGATACACACCGTGGTGAAGTTAGTTAGTTTACGACTCGGTCATGTTTACGTTTCTTCAGCGTGGTTCTCCCGTGTCATGTAGTCACTTTTCAAAGCTGCATGTTGCGCAGTTTAAAAAAAAAAAAATCTCTGTGAAGCTTCAAGAGCTCCCAAACGTTGGCGGAGTTGGGTCGAACTGTTTTCTCTACGTCGTTCATTTGTAAAATTTACTTAATTTCCTTTGAAAACACAGCCTGTTCTACTTCCGCCTCCCTCGCGCTCAATGGCAAATTTCGCCGAAAGGTGACTAGTTTGCAGGTATGGACAAAAAANAAGACAATAAATGCAACACTGCATTCGGTGGTGATAGAAGACCACCTTTGGTATATATGGTAACATCACTGAAAAATTAGTTCTTGATTGTGAAATTTGGACACACACACAAAAAAAGAAGACGGTTTTTTTTTCCATTTAGACCGTTTCTTCTAGGGGTTATGCTCTTGTATATCAGCCAAAGGAAGAGCACCCCTGTGGAAGATTTAGGGCAGGGGTCTGCAACCTTTTTGACCAAAAAGCCATTTCTGGCCCTTCGCTCATTAAATTAAAAAAGAGCCCAGAGCCACAAAACCTGCTACAACTGTGATGATCAACTGGTGGCCCATGGGCCACTTTGAGTTACCCGGTAGTTTGAAGTGGCCCATGGGCCACTTTGAGTTACCCGGTAGTTGGAAGGGGCTTTTCTGACCAGTGGGGTTGATATCTTAAAATTAATAAGCAATAACGTTTTCACATTTTGGGACAAAAAATAAATATGATGTAAGAAAGAAAAACTTATAGTTTCTACCTTTAGACAAAAATGAAAACTGAACTCTGCAGGCCCTTTGTGGCCTTTTATGTGAGGAGAAATTACCATATTTTCAGACTATAAGGCGCACAAGATTATAAGGCACATTAAGCAAAACAAAACAGCCAGATAAGTCAAACTTTATTCAACTCATTCACAATAACTCAACATTGTTCAGTATGTACCACATAAAATATGTTCAAGGTCAGTAATACATAAGGCTCACTGTCAATTTTTGAGAAAATTAAAGGATTTTAAGTGTGCCTTATAGTTCGAACAATATGGTAAGTATCCCACTTTGAAGTAATGAAGCAAAAATAGTACTGTTGCTCAAACATTTGCAGAAAATGGACGAATTCAGACAAAACAAGCCTTTTTTGTTGTGGCAATAAAAACCAGAAAAATTAATTTTCTTGTAAATTTTAGTTAAAGCTTCAAAAAGATGAAGGACTAAAGAGCCACATGTGGCCCCAGAGCCACAGGTTGCAGACCCCTGGTTTAGGGTAAAGACTGCCTCTCGTTTATGGTAAATGGTAAATGGAGCTTACTTATATAGTGCTTTCTAGCCCCCTTTGAGGGGCCCCAAAGCGCTTCACAGTACCAACCATCCACCCATTTATACACACATTCATACACCGGTAGCGGTAGACTGCCATGCAAGGCGCCAACCAGTCCTACCGGGAGCAACTCGGGGTTAAGTGTCTTGCCCATGGACACAACGAGGTATGCCGTGACCGGGTTAGGTTACAAAATTATGTAAAGGTGGAATCATTAAAAGTAAATAGATCTCGTGTTTAAATAGAAACGTTCAATGGAAGGAGAGTTCTGAAAGAGCTGGTGACAAACTTTGCTGGTATACTACTGAACAAGAGATTTTGTAAATACGAAGTGACTGAGAAAAAAAAAAAGAAAAAAGCCAGATGCGTGGCAATTAAAAAATATACAAACAATTAGCAACAGCTGTGTAAATAACAGTGGAACATTGACTCGTCACACGGATTTCTTTTAAAAGAAGCTAAGACAAAAACATGGTTTTTGTCAGTATTTATCTCAAAGACAAGGATTTAAAGGAGGTGGTCTGCTTACGGTTCAGGGTCAAGAACGTCATTCTTCTTGCGTTCGAACTGGTCTTTCGATATCATACTGAAGTGTCCAACAAACCAAGAAAAAAAAGAAAGAAAAAAAATTAATAAATTTTTTACGAAAGAGAATTTCTGTAAACACATGTATACATCTGACATTT
>JBBPBX010016181.1:16203-27978 GCA_038048925.1 Garcialebias charrua | reverse complement strand
ATATATATATACATATATACATATACATATATATACATATATGTATATATATATATATATATATATATATATATATATATGAACAAACAAGCAAAAAAAGATTCTGTGCTCTAAGGCAAGAATTGTGAAATACTATTCATTTTGATTTAAGAAAAATACAAATAGCTGTTGGTTTTTGACGGACATTGAGGGTCATAAAGGTAAGTGCCCATCTAAAGCAGTGACAGGTCCATACAAAGAGGAAAAGAGGCACGTACTGTAGCTGCCAGTCATCTGAAGCATGAAGTAACGACACGGTGCTCAACATCTGAAAAGCTAAAGAGGCCCTGCTTTTCTATGGTTTAAATGGTGAAGAAGATCATGGTGGGCTTGTATTGCTGCAGGCTAGCCAAGCATGAAGCTCAGCGCTGAACCACCACATTATTTCACTCTTCACTCAGTCTGCTTCAAACCTGACAGGCTTACCACAAAACAAGATGTTACTAAGGACATTGTTTTCCTTACAGAAAATAACATTTTTTAACAACTTTCAGTTTCCAACATTGCTGTTCCTATCTATTCAGATGTTGAGCGCTGTGTATATTGTTCCTAATGTTTTAACAACAGTCTAAAAAAGCTAAGTCTGGTCCTCTGGACATTCAAAAAAACAAAAAAACAAAACAAGGCAAAAAATTGTAGAAACGTTTCGTCTTTCGTCCGAAAGACTTCCTCAGTCTGAGGCAGTGTTGCCAGGTGAGAAATGTAGGATTATCGTACTAGAGCCCTAAAATTATCGTATTTTGAGGGAAATTATCGTACACCCGTCAAAACCAAAATAACAAGTATGCTCTATAGTCACTCTGTTGTTGAATTGCGTCTAACAGGCACTCACAGCGTTGTGGCGTCAGTACGGTGGGAACCATAGACAATAATACGTATTAATGTCTGGTGGCAACTAAAGAGCCCGCCCCCCCGCGCTTGTTTTGTTTCATGGCGGTTTTAATTTAATAACTCAACTAAATTCTGTCTATTAAGTTTGTATTTTCAAGGAAATAATAACTTGATCTTTAGCTTTACTGATATCACTACTAAAAACATCCCTAATTGTAAATTTAATATTAATTTTATTTATTTATTTTTGTTAATGCATTCTTTCTGTTTCATACCCTGGACATCCCATAAAGACATGTTGAACCATTTCAGGGAGATTGCTGGTGCACATGTCACAAAAAAGTCCTGTTGCATGCTTTCCAATTATTTTAAGAGATTTATTAAGGTCTGTGTGTCCTATTCTAATGCGAGTAACTTCCTGTTTCTTCCTGCTTTCCTTGTATATCCTACCTTTTTTGTTGTGTAAACGTCTTCCTGTATCAGTAATGTCCCAGGTTTCCTGCCATATTTTCTTAATATATTTCTTAATTATCATTTAACATTTAACTTTATATAAATGTTCTCTCATTTTCATCACTTCTTCTTCCAGACCGGTGTCACACGAGACACAGCTCTGCTTTTTCTTCTTTTCTAACTCATGGGGCGGGCGCAGCGGGCTATTCAGCCAATCATGGCCGTTGTTCTGAGGCAAACGCACGCACGTCACTCTTTAGGTCACATTTAGAAAAGCACGATTGGCTGGAATTTCAAGATGCATTCAGGGTTCACAAAAAAACTCAGACAGACAGTTGCGGCAGGCTGATGGAAACCGATCACAACTACACATTCAAGGAACGGTCAAATTATCGTATTTTTGGCCTTTTTCGGGATTATTGATCGTACATCGTACAGAGGGTGAAATTATCGTACAAATACGATAATTATCGTACACCTGGCAACACTGGTCTGAGGTGCTGGTTCAGCTCAGTCTTATAAATAGCACCCTCCCACAGTGTTACACAACCAGTTGGCTGATGACAGCCTGAAACCAGCTGCTCACATGATCAAGGAGGACCATCAGCCTAACAATGGATCGTTAGCACCCTGATGGTTGTTTGCTATTCACAGAGGGCTGAGTGATACCAGCAATCACAGCATTGTAGGAGGGGGACAGTTGAACTCGGAGGCCTCCACCCCTGTTTAATGATGGGCGGTTTCTTTTCACAAAGATGGCCTCCTTTACTCCTCTCTCAAACCATCGTTCCTCTCTATCAAGGATGTGAACATCTTCATCCCTGAAAGAGTGACCGCTGGCCTGGAGATGAGTGTAGACTGCAGAGTCCTGACCTGATGATGTTGATCTTCTGTGCTGGGCCATCCTTTTGGCCAGTGGCTGTTTGTTTTGTTTTTTTGTTTTTTGAATGTCCAGAGGACCAGACTTAGCTTTTTTAGATTTTTCTACCTGGATTATTGAGCATGCATCAGGGTGTTTTAACAACAGTTTTTTATGAGTTTATATTTTCTTGATTTTATATGTACAACACTTTGTTGCAGCTGTGGTTGTTTTAAAGGGCTTTATAATTATAAATAAAGTATTATTATTATTATTATTATTATTATTATTATTATTATTATTATTATTATTATTATTATTATTATTATATGTAAACATTACACAAAAAGTCAGGAAATTTGTTTTTGTTGAATTATTCCTAATTACTCCCATAATGCACTGTCCGGGGGCCTCATGTACAAAGACTTGCGTGGACTTCTTACTGAAACGTGACGTACGGTCAAATCCAGAAAACGGCGTACGCACAAAAAAATCCAGATGTATCAAACTGTGCGTACGCCGGAATCCACGCACATTGCTTTTGTACATCACAATCAACGTGGAATTGGAATTGAGCGCACATGAGAGAGTGGCCGACTCCGCCTTTGACACGCCTCCATATAAATATGCAAATTCATTTAAATATGCCCTGCACCAGAGGAATGTCGTCTTTGCTCTATTGCAAATCATGTCGAAACGTGGAAAAAAGAGGAACTTCACGGACTGTGAACTGGAGACACTTCTGAGTGAGGTAGAGGCACGGAAAAAAGTTATGTTTGGCACGCTCAGCGCAAAACAAACCGCCCACTTTTAAACAAGAATTTGACCAAGCTAAACTATAATTCCTGAATAGGTCAATGGAAACAGCGTTCGCCTTCCGTCCCAAACCTTATGGGTTCAATTCCCGCATGGTACAACGTTTTTTTTTTTTATTCATTCCAGATTAAAAAAACACAAGAAAACTATTTACAAAACAACAAGAAATAAAACAATACATGAAATGAAAGGAAGCAGAGGAAGAAAATAATCTTATCTGCCCCTTCTCAAACTAAATTTTTTTTTCAAACACTCGATTCAAACAACTAATTTTATGTTTGTCTTTTATTGGATAATAAAAAAGGAGTTAATATGCCTGTGGTTAGCACATTCTTCTTTTTTTATCCAATAAAAGAGTGTTTGAAAGAAAATTAGATTGAGATGGGGCAGATACGATTATTTTCTTCTTCTGCTTCCTTTCATTTCATGTATTGTTTTATTCCTTGTTGTTTTGTAAATAGTTTTCTTGTGTTTTTTTAATCTGGAATGAATAAAAAAAAATGTTGTACCATGCGGGAATTGAACCCATAAGGTTTGGGACGGAAGGCAAACGCTCTTTCCATTGACCTATCCAGGCATGTTAGTGTAACTTGGTCAACTTCTTATTTCAACGAACCGCCCCTCATAAAATTATTGTTGCCACTATTTTGCGCATGCTTTTGTATCCACTCATCTAATTGCGTCCATGTGGATGTAATAATTGTTAATCATGTGTGTTTGGTGTGAACAATGATTTTCACATCATGAACAGTTTCTCAGAATCACCTCTAAGTGTCGCCAATGGAACCAAAACTACAGAAACGTGCGTACGCCAGCCCTGGAGTTGGCGTGGGGCTGCGCACATTTCCACGTTCAGTTCTGTTTTGATACATACGGAGTTTTGCGTGGAAAATGGCGTACGCAAGGTTTTTGTGCGTACGCACCGTTGATCCATGAGGCCTGGCAAGGTGAGCAGCATCAGGGGTGCCAGGCGATTAAGGCTGTATATGGTTCATCCACATGCTACCGAGGCACCTTTGGGTAAATCGTGACTCACTCTGGCAAAAAGAGCAGTAAAGCACACAGGCTGCAGTGCATAAAAAGTAAAAATATATATTTTTGCCACATTTGAGTAAAAACGAGTTCATAAAGACGCATCTATCCCGGTAATTAAAATAGCCAATAATCTTCCTAATCTACTTTTAACAGAAATTTTACAACAAGAACATTTTTAGAAACAATTGGTTGCAACTCTTATAATTCTCTTCTAAATACTTATATTTCCTTCTAGCTGCCGTAGTTATGGGGAAATACTTTGTAAAATGTTTGGTGTCGTCGTGAGGCTTGGTAAGACCCCTTTTTAAATATAGGGCTTAAATTTCCCATGACATCACTCCAGATCAATAAAAATAAAGTTTTAAATTTAGTCAGGTGATAAACCATCACATTTCAACAAACTACCGTATTTTCTGGAATATAGGTCACACCTGAATATAGGTCGCATTTTCCAATTATTGCCAGAGAATTGGAAAAATCCATATACTGTATAGGTCGCACCTGAATATAGGTCGCACCTATGTCAAAATGTGGACCGTGTTTAGCTCTGCTGCAAATGTCTCTTCCACAGGAGCGCACAGCAAGGCTTTTAAGAAGATTAACACTTAAAAACAATTATTTGTTTGATAAAAATTATAGCAAATATGTGTCTGAGCTGAACTTTTCTTTAATAAATGAATAATTTTAGCAGGATAAACACCTAAAAATATATTTGTTAGCTGACATTATTGTAAGAGTGTGTCTCAGTTTAATTTTTGTTAATAAATGATTACAAATCAGCTTATTTTATAAAAAGCCATAAATAGGTCACACCTGAATACGTATAGGTTGCAGGGCATGCAAAAATGATAAAAAGCTGCAACCTATATTCTGGAAAATACGGTTTATTATTTTGAAGCTCTTGAGATGGTTAAAAAAAATACTTGTTTTGAAAAATCCTTCATTTTGATTAATTTTGTCAGCACGGATCACAACTGTTAATTTGCCAGCATTTCTTGTTTCTTCACACTTTATTCGTCCAAGCAGATAAATATCATCTCTAATGTTGCCCCAAAGGACCTCTCCTTTGTGTTGCATTATTAATATGTGAAACTCCTCGTCTTGTGACTGTTTGTGTTTATTTTAGTTTCAGATTGGAGGATTCCCAGAAGAACAACACAAGAACGGCACAGCGACATTTGAATTAAAAGAGCTTTTCCATGCTGACACTGCACTGGATAACAAAACTCTTGGGGCTAATAAAGCCTGACAGCATAGCTCCTAGGATCATTGGGACACTCAAACCCCTCCACCACGGTAAGGTGGCAGCCCAGGGAGGGGTTCTTTCAAATGTAATTCTGTTTTTTCAAATGTGATTCTGTTTCTTTCAAATGTGATTCTGTTTCTTTCAAATGTGATTCTGTTTCTTTCAAATGTGATTCTGTTTCTTTCAAATGTGATTCTGGCCACTTCCACTTTGGCTTAATGTAATTCAGTTTTTTCAAATGTGATTCAGTTTATTTCAAATGTGATTCTGTTTCTTTCAAATGTGATTCTGGCCACTTCCACTTTGGCTTAATGTAATTCTGTTTTTTTCAAATGTGATTCAGTTTATTTCAAATGTGATTCTGTTTCTTTCAAATGTGATTCTGGCCACTTCCACTTTGGCTTAATGTAATTCTGTTTTTTTCAAATGTGATTCTGTTTTTTCAAATGTAAGTCTGTTTTTTCAAATGTGATTCTGTTTCTTTCAAATGTGATTCTGTTTCTTTCAAATGTGATTCTGGCCACTTCCACTTTGGCTTAATGTAATTCAGTTTTTTCAAATGTGATTCAGTTTATTTCAAATGTGATTCTGTTTCTTTCAAATGTGATTCTGGCCACTTCCACTTTGGCTTAATGTAATTCTGTTTTTTCAAAGTGATTCTGTTTTTTCAAATGTAATTATGATTTTTCAAATGTGATTCTGTTTCTTTCAAATGTGATTCTGTTTTTTCAAATGTGATTCTGTTTCTTTCAAATGTGATTCAGTTTTTTCAAATGTGATTCTGGCCACTTCCACTTTGGCTTAATGTAATTCTGTTTTTTCTAATGTGATTCTGTTTTTTCTAATGTGATTCTGTTTTTTCAAATGTAATTCTGTTTTTTCAAATGTGGTTCTGGCCACAATCCGTGTGTATGGTTCGTTCTTTGGTTATTCCGTTTCAAAATAAAAACCAAATAACCGAAACGGAATAACCAAAGAACGAACCATACACGGATTTGGCCACTTCCACGTTGGCTTAATGTAATTCTGTTTTTTTTTTTAAATGTGATTCTGTTTTTGTTTTTTTCAAATGCAATTCTGTTTCTTTCAAATGTTGTTCATTTACACCTCAGGCCACCCTAAAATCAAGATTAGTCTTTTGTGAATGTTCCTGATGTAAAACAACAGAGTTATCCACTGTGTAACTGTGCTGCCTTAAGGCCCCTTTTTGAGCATGCACAAAACTTATGTAACAGAGTTGTTGTGGTTTATTACTGCCGTGGCAGTGTGTCAGGTCCTGAATGGTGGCAGCCTATCTATGATATGCCACCTTGCAGCTCAGTCATCTAAAATGTGAAGCAAGTCTGGCCACGTTGGCCTCATGCCCAGGCTATGACTTGATCACACCCACAACATGCTGGCAGCACTCCAAGTACTGTTATTTATTGCAACATTTTTAGTGATGCAGTAACTTGCATTGTGTCCCACCATGGCTCTTTCTAAACCAAAAGGATTGTGACACACTTGCACCACATGGCTGCAACAACCAATCCATGCTCTCCACACACTATTAAATCTTATGCAATGTTCATTTGTCCTTCATTGGCCTTTTGGATCACAATCAAACCTGCTGGATGAGGAAGGAAGAAGGATGGATTTGTTTGAAATTTGGTCATAAACCCCTTCATGTATCCTGTCATGCCACGTCTGAATGGTGCTGCCTCCTCACAGTAATGCTGATAGTTTTCAAACTGATGCTGGAGTTGCAGAAACCTCTTACAGTTTATTGTTTATTGTTTGTTTGTCATATCAGCTGCATTTTGAAACAGTAGTTCATGCCTTTGTCATGCGCGTAGCCAGGGGCGATTCGCCCGGTTCGAACGAACCGCCCACTTTGCCTATGAAGTCCCATCTAGTCATTCTATGAGGGGCGGTTCGTTCGTTTATAAATGTGGACCTTAAAATATAGACACGTCCTGGTAGCTCACTGGAAACGCATTACTTTGCCTATGAAGTCCCAAGTAGTCATTCTATGAGGGGCGGTTTTCTTTATAATAAATGTGGAGCTCAAAAATACACGTGTCCTGGTGGCTCACTGGGTAACGCATTGTGCCGTTAGCTGCTCCTAACCTTATCTAGACCTCGTGGGTTCGATTCCCACAAGGTATGACTTTTTTTTTTTTTAGATTATTTATTCATTCCAGATTAAAAAAACGTTTATGCTTTATTTCTTGTTGTTTTGTAAATAGTTTTCTTGTGTTTTTTAATCTGGAATGAATAAAAAAAAATAAAAAAAATGTTGTCCCATGTGGAAATTGAACCCATAAGGTTCGAAACGGCGAGCCAACGCTCTTCTCACTGAGCTATCGAGGCATGCTTGTCTGAAAAGGTCCAGCTTTCTTTTAAACAAACCGCCCATCATGAAATTCTGGCTACGCCTCTGTTTGTGACCACTCGGCTGGACTACTGTAATGCACTCTATACTGTATATAGGAATCAGTGATTCATGTATCTCTCAGCTTAGGGTACAGAGAACACTGCTGCTGCATGACTTTTAACTGGCACACGAAAGTTTGACCACATTTCTCCTGTTTTAGCCTCCCTGCACTGGCTGCCTGTACATTCTAGGATTCATTTAAAAATTATTTTATTTGCTTTTAAAGCGCAAAATGGTCTTGCCACGCCCTATCTGTCCGAGTTGCTGCAGCCATACACACCCTCTCGATCCCTCAGGTCATGTGATCAGCTGCTCCTGAGTGTCCCAAAGACAAAACGCAAGCTCAGAGGAGACCGTGCTTTTGCTGTGGCAGCTCCTAAACTGTGGAACAACCTTCCCTTGAACATCAGACAGGCCTCTTCCCTGTCTGTTTTTAAATCTCTTCTAAAACCCATCTCTTCTCCCTGGCCTTTGACACCATCTGAGATGTTGACTTTTAATAATTTTAATTGCTTGTATTATCTAATTGTATGATTGCTCAACTTTTATTATGTGACTTTTAATCCTTTTTATTACCTGACTGTATGATTGTTTTGTTGTGTGTACAGCACTTTGGTCCTGTGGGTGTTTAAAGTGCTCTATAAATAAAGCTGGTATGGTATGGTATATGCAGATCAACACACGGTCAGCAATGCAATGAAATGCTCAGGATGAGAAGAACCATGTTTACTCACCAAAAAACAAACTAACAAGAAAAACAAAACTAACAAAAACAAACAAACAAAAAACAAGAAAGACCAAAGCCTGCAACAAAAATACAAAACCACCAAGAAGTGAAAAAGAAATAAAACATCTACAAGGTCTGAAAGAAATGTTGTATTTCAGTTATCGGCATGAAACTGTGGAATGAACTGAATGATGATCTCAAATTATGTGCTTTTTTGATGAGCTTCAAAAGAGCCTTAAAATGTAAATGTTTGTATGTGCACTTATGTATATGTAGACAGTAGATATCTGTCATTATGTAGACTGCTGTGTCAATGAATTGGGTAGGCAAGTATAAGCCTTGGCTTCAGCCTATTCCTTTTTTTGGTAAATTATTGATTTACCATTTTATATTGTTTTCTTTTTGTTTGTAATGTTTTAATTTACCAAAATAAAGTTGAATTTAATTGAATTTAAATTTAAATGTCATAAACAGCATGGTAGTATACAACAATGCAAGTAGGATGAATCAGTACAAACAAGTAACTCACAGAAACAGGGCTTAATTTGAGCTGGATCCTGCCGGAACAAGATCCGGGAACTCTCTCATTTTGACAGAGTGCTTTCCTGTAACTGTTTGCTGGGCTCTGGTAACGCTCAGGCTTACTAATAATAAAGGTATGAACACATATGACTGCCTTAAATTAATAAAACTTGTATTGGATATGTAAACTGAAAATAATTACATAAAAACTTATTTTAAAAACACTTAGGAGCAGGCAGCATTTCTGCTTCTACCCTTAAGGGGGCAGAGATAGGGTAGAGGCAGGGCAGCCATTGCATGAGAACATACAATGAAGACAACACATCACTTATTATTATTACATATAAAAAAAAATCTCCACCCCTAAAAGAGAGGTGGGGTTGAGTTCCGAGCTAGCCAGGCAGTCGCACGTAAGCAACAGCTCACAGGCAGCCATCATGAACGGAAAGAGAAGGTGCCTGGAGGCTTCACATGTAGAGTCGGACAGTGAATTCAGTGGAGAAGAGTCCGGCTAGGAACCGTCGAATGGGGGGGTAGGATGTTTGACAGAAGTGGAGTGTTTACAAATGTAGGCAAATGTAGATGTTTAACAACCTGTTGAAATAGACCAAAATGCAGGAAATTTCATGTACTTCATTAAAAAAAACTTATGGAGCAGGACTCCCAGACATCCCCCACCCCACCCCACCTACCCACTATTTGCATTCCAGCTTCAATCAGTTTACAAATTAAGCCCTGCACAGAATACTTGTTTTAGATTGACAACATTAAGTAAAGACAACAATATACAGCAATAAAAAGTAATTAAAATAAGAAAAGTGTTCTAAAAACACACTGTTAGCAGCACGGTCCTGTTAGCAGTGAGGTTCTCTTAGCAGTGTGGTCTCCTTAGTACTTGTAGCATGTTACAGTTAGCAGTGTGGTTCTGTGAGCAATCTGATCCTGTTAGCAATATGGTTCTGTTAGCAAATAGTCGTATTAGCAGATTTGTTTAGCAACACGGTCCCATTAGCAGCATGATACTATTAGCAGTGTAGTTTTGTTAGCAATGTGGTTCTGTTAGCAGCATCGTCCTATTGGCAGAGTGGTTCTATTAGCAGTGAGGTTCTCTTAGCAACATGGTCCTGTTAGCAGCATGATACTTTTAGCAGTGTGGTTCTGTTGGCGGCATAGTTCTATTTTTAGAGTGGCTCCATTAGCAGTGATATTCTTTTAGCAAGATGGTTCTGTTAGCAGCATAATACTGTTAGCAGTGTGGTTCTGTTAGCAGCGTGATCTTGTTAGCAGCGCACTTTTGTTAGCAGCATGATGATAATAATGATCACAGCAACCAACAAAGACTGTCCTCCAGAAACGGGTCTGGTAGTCACCGAACATCCATAGCTCCCTGCATAACCAATCTATTCCATAGAGTTCGGTGCATGTGTGCAGGCAGATGGGGGGGATCATGGAGACGACCACCATGACAGGCCGGAGCCTGAGCCCGAGGCTGGAAAGGGTCCGGGAACTGAGCCATGATGGCAGGATAGTACAATGGCACAATGGCAAAGTAGTGTCACACAAAACTCCAAATGTGCATTGCAGTCATAGCTGTAGCCTGGGAGTAGAGTGCAGGTGCAAAAAAGTTAAAACAAAAACAACAGGAACAAAATAAGAGCTAGTTGAAATGGAACATCAGTGCTGTCATACTGTAGAACATGTGACATGATCCATATAAAAAAATGTAATCTATCTAACCTTACTATCCTGACGTGGTCCATCAGAGTTTTGCCTGGGGCCCTGGGCGGGGCCGGAGATGATGTGTGTTGTGGAGATGGACTCTTACGATGGTATTGTCAGGGGAATGTGCTGCTGACAGAGGGTGAAACTGAAGCCCCCAGTATAGCTCTGCGTTGGGCCAAACGCTGCACGCCGTGTGAGCGCCGCGGCACAAGCCTTTGAATGCGGGCGTGAATGTGCCAAGCTCAAATTTTACGACCGCCTACGCGCGCGCGTTGTCTCACAATAAACTGCCTGGCGGCGGACTGTTTTGTATGAGACACAAATGTATTAAATTCCCCTTCTTCATCGCTGATCTGGACTTTTCTTTTGTTTTTTTGCCAAAGGTCAAGTGATCGCTTGAAGCGGTTACCATTCACTTCCTCCTCCAATGAGGAGGAATGAATGAATTTGTCACGAGCGAACCAAATGTCCAACGTAGATGCGCCAGGTTCTAAATATTTCCTGGTGGGCTGTGGGCTGCAGGACCAGCGCTCCCTGTTTTTATTTTATTTTTTAGAACTTTTTATTAACATATAAATACAAAATACCGCTGCGCAGCCCGTGCCTTTTCTTTCACCATTCGACCTGTCAATCAATTCAGTAGGCGTGTCAGCAAAAGACCAATCAGCAACCTCAATTTGTCCCATAGGAAAATGCTCCGCCCTGCTGCTGCTCAAATGACATCAAGAATTAGGAGCTTCACGATGGAGCGTCACGCTGAGCTATACAGGGCAGCACGGTGGCACAACTGGTAGAGCTGCTGCCTCTCAGCGAGAAGGTTGCCGGTTCAAATCCCGGTCCGGGGCCTTTCTGGGTGGAGTTTGCATGTTCTCCCCGTGCATGCGTGGGTTTCCTCCGGGTACTCCGGTTTCCTCCCACAGACCAAAAAACATGCTTGTTAGGCTGATTGGTGACTCTAAATTGACCCTAGGTGTGAGTGTGAGAGTGGATGGTTGTTTGGTGTGAGTGAGACAGGTCCCTCTTGTAAATGAGTCCCCGTGACTCAACGAGGCTAGCCTGTATAAATAAAGGTTGAATGAATGAATGAAAAAATAATCTCGTTCCACCAC